>JBCJKH010062777.1:0-30662 GCA_039877255.1 Loriculus beryllinus
GATGGTAGATTTAGGTTAGATATTAGGAAAAAATTCTTTCTTATGAAGCTGGTGAGACATTGAAACAGGTTGCTCAGAGAACTTGTGGCTGTCCTATCCTTGGAAAACTTAAAGGCCAGGTCGAATGGTGCTTTGAACAATGTAGTCTACTGGCAGGTGCCTCCACCCATGGGATGGGGATTGGAACTAGATGATCTTTAAGGTTCATTCCAAACCAAGCCATTCTGTGATTCTATGAAAATGAAGTAGAAAATTGTGAAGTTTTCTCTGACTTCCCCACCAGAAATCTCTGCCAGACAGGTGAATTATTACCTTGAAGTATGTGTCCTACTTGTAGAACTTGCAGTGGTTTTTTTGAATTGCTAATATTAAGGGACTGAAGCATTCACCCACTGGAGAACAGATCTACAATCATAGCTAGTAGCTGAGAGGGTATATTCTCATTTCCTCTGTGATGACTTCTTGAGAATAACCCTCTTTAAAAATAAATAATTCATAAACCCTCTTTATATAAAATGTTTGAAACCTCAAATCTAATCCAGCATGAGTCTTCACACTTGAAGCAATACATGGTAACTTAGGTGAGTTTCTGACTTCCTCAGCTGTGAAGCGAGTGTCTTAGGAACATGTATCTTGTGCTTCTTGTGGCTTAAAATGCAGTTCTCTCATCATCTGATGTTTAATTTTTTTATGGCTAATGTTAAGTTTAGAAAACCACAGGAAGTTAAAAAGCACAGGACTACAGAGGTCAGCCAAAATCCTCTTTCACTATGATACTGTGATTGTGTTCCAGAGGACATCTACATTATGTTGAGTTTTGAGAGTAACAGCAAAGGCTCTGGTCCTATGAGATTTTGAAAAATATATAAGGTAATGGGGTGGGTCAAAAAAAGTATGAAAGGCTGTGTTGAGAAATGGGTATCTCAGTCCTGGTTCTAGTAAATACAGCAAAGAGCTTTTAAGTGCATGTGACTTCAGGTTGATTTAGAAAATAAATCATTGGCACCTGATCACATTCAGGTATGAAATAAAAGTAACCAAGTGTAGATGAAGAGAAGGCATTACAGCAGCAATGTAGTACATATTTATTGGACACTAAAAGGGAGAACGGATGTTAATTTTGGAAGCTTGTCCTGAAGAAGGCTGCTGTATTAAGCTAGTTGTTGGCTGGAAAATGATGCAGTGCCTCTGTTGCCAAAAGATTATGCAGACAGTTTCTTTTTTTAGATGAGAAAGTTAAGTCCAGACTCCTCAATATTGTTCTAGTCATGTAAGGGACATTCTAATCAGATCTAGATCTACCATAAAGCCTTATAGAAGGGAGGAGGCCAGAATTAAAGTGTACCTACTGAAATACAATGAGACTAAAAGTGCACTGGTAAAGAAAAAAAGAAAAGGCTATTTTGAAGCAGGAGATTTTGTAAATAGTATCTAATGATCAGCATCTTGTGACCTGAGGATTTACCTTTTTAGCAAACAACTGAGAAGTGTAAATCGTAACCACCCCAGCTGCTAACGCCCACACCTTGTTTATGTTGAAAATGACTGTAGAAAAAATGGCATCTGTTCTTATTTTATGAGATAGTGTACATACAGAGGTGGAATGAAACATGACTTAGATGTATGGTAAATAGAACGGCATTAATGAACATCTAATGAAGACTTAGAGCTTAAAGAGCAATGCAATAGCATGATGGTGTTTATTGACTGAAAGGACAAGAAAACCTTATCATTCAGAGAAACACAAATTGGCTAAGAATGCACATGAGTCAATGAACACTTAAAATGAATGAGATGGACAGAATTTCTTTTGGAATATGGATTAAAAATTGTGAAGCTGAAAGCTGGTGGCAGAGCACTTAAAATGATAGGTATCCGGAAGTTAATTTGTTACTGGCATTTATTATAGAATAATCACTGAATGGAAAAACCTATTAATGACTTTAATGGATAGGTAGGTGAAGGCACAAAATAACCATCCAGTAAGTCAAAATACGTGAAAACTAGAATGTGGACAGCAAATGAAAATCAAGTTGTAAATGCAGTAGACATAATGGAATTTAATTTTGCACTGGTACCAAATTGCACCTTTGTATGCAATTTTATCAGTGACAGATGAGGACAGTTGGGGGCTTTGGTGTATAGGCAAGATGTCAGTTGTTAAGTGCTAGCCATCAGTAGGATATTGGGGGGATATTTTCATGTTTTGGTAGATTAGAGAAAGATGAGATTCTGAGAACCCTCATCTTCTTCCTGAGGAAAGGATAAGCTGTTTCATGAAGACATGTGATTGCCACAGATGCAGAACCTGATTGTGATTTAAGGTGGAGCTGAGAAGAATGGGCTGAATTTCAAGGAGAAACGTGTAGGTAAAGTATTGGGAAGACCTCCTTATAGCAAGATTTAGGAGCTCACTAGGTCTTTCCTTGCCTCTCCCTCCCCAGAACCCATATGTCCTCAGTCATTAAAACCAATGTTTTGTAAGTCCCCAGGCAAACTGCAGCAGGGGAATTGGGTGTGGGAGCAACAGTTCTGCACAGCGTATGTAGCTAGAGCACTGGGAGTGGGTTGCCTAAAAAGGCCGTTGTATTTCCATCTCCAGAGGTATTGAAAACCTCTGTCTTTAGCAGCCAGACTTAGCTTTGAAACTGGCTTCTGAAATTGGCAGCAGATTTGACCTCCAGGGATCTTCCAACTTGAGATTTTTATGATTCTCTGTGCTAGTGCTCTATTAGCTTATGAGTGGAGACTAAATTAGTCAAAAGTATAGTGCAGTGGTTTTCAGCTGTGACTGTGTTGCCTGCTTTTTATCAAGAGGAACGATGTTTTTACCCCACGTGGAAAATTATTGCTACTCTGCTGATTTTTGATCTAAATCTGGGCCTGCTATGTGTCTGCTGTGTAGCCATAGCAAGTGTTCATCCTGAACCTTCTTCTTGTAATAACTTCAGTGGTAACAATGTGGTACAGTCAGGCATTTGTGTCTATCTGGATTCCATGGCTGTGATGACAAGGCATTTAAATGCAGTGTAAAACTTCCTGTCATCTAACCTGCTCTCCCCCACTTTTGCATTTTCAGGAGATGTTTTCAGAACTCAAAAAGAAGAACATACCACTAGCCCCTGTCAGAGAAAGGTTGTGCACATCTTGAAAGATTAGACTGACATAAATGTAACTGTTTTCCATTTGTCTAGTTATGATCAGACCAAATGAGAGTGTGTGACAAATGGGTACCTTATTGCAAATCCTTTTTTCTTTTTACAGAAGACTGTGCTCCCAAGTGGTCTGTGTATGTGTCAGACTTCTCTAGAAATAAAATTGTTTCTCTAAGGTGAGAGAGCAAGGAGAAACAAAATGGAAGAGCACATAGAGCTTTATAAATTGGGTATTTTTAACTGCTGCACCAGTCATTCCTATTTGCAAGCAGAATGCAGCTCAACAGGGGAGAAGATGAGTTCTAGGATATAATTTTTTTTTAATAGCGTTTCAGTAATATTTTGGAAGAGAGAAAAGGAGGGGAGAGAGGAGATGAGTGAAATATTTCAGACCATGCTTTTAGAATCCTCTTACATATAATGGCAAGTCCTGATTTTTGAGCTGAAAATATTTTACTATTGCAGCATGACTGAAAATGAATATAAAATATGGGGTAGTTCTTTAAAAGCATGATGTAGGTTTAATGGGAAAATTGGCTTCCATGAACTTCATGTGTTTACAGGAGCTGGATCAATATTTGATATGAGACCATCTTACCGTAGTATTTTACCACAGTGCTTTTTGATTGCTGCCGTTTTTCAGGGAGCAATCTTTTTTCTTCTTTCCCTTAGGTCTCAATTATTCTGCCTGAATTCATGAAATCCTGAAGTAGTAGGTACCTAAAAGAGCACAGTGCTTCACCAGTTCCCATCTAGAGAACTGAGCATCTGTCTTTTGCTTCATGCAGATCACTTGAACTGATTCTCAAGAAAGCTGCACTTGCTATGTAGCTGAGAAAATCATGCTGTTTGAAGCTGTCCTGTTGCTGCTAGTCATCAGGGACTCTGGAAGAATTCTGCTCTCCCTTTTGCCTTCCCCTCTGTTTTTAATCAAGACAAACTGCTATGAGATCTCATGTTCCAAAGTTAACCTACAAGCTTCCTATTTCGTATCCCCTGCTTGCAGACCTGAGTGGTGCTCTGGCTGCCCTGAGATGTTTTCATGCCGGGCACTCTTGATAAACTTTGCTGCAGAGCATTTAATTTCAACGCAGAAGCAATTTACGTGGTCCCATATAGTCAGGTAGTTGAATGTGGGTGGAAGATGTCAGTGGCATTCTTGGTAACTGATGTCCTGTGTTGCACTACAGAAAGTAGCATTTCATAGTCATAGTAGAGCTGTATTTACTGGTGGTCTCTGGTGTATGGTGAATATGGTAGGTGCTGCAAATGAAGTAAGAAGTTGAAATGCTGCTGGTGCTGTAGATACTCTTCAGTGGCTGATGAGCCCTGTATCTATGAGCCCTCTGTTGTGCTGACAGGGGAAATGCTGGCTTCTCTTCACTGGTATTTCAAATTACTGACCTGAAGAGAGCATCCTTTCTGGGGAGAGGGCAGAGACGTTGGTTTACAATGCTTGCTCAATTCTTGGCATTTCTGCTGAGACTGCTGACCAGTTAGTGCTAATTGTGCTGAGTTTTGGGACGTGGTCCTAGAACAGTCATCTGAGGTTGCTGATTTCTGTCACCTGCTGTCTTTGGATTCAGTTTGACCTGTGCTTTTTCCTTTACTTTTTCATTCTTTTAAGGAAGAATGCATTGTTAACCCTGAATTTCTTTTGAATGCTTCATATAAAATACTGTAGCTCTCTTGGTTAATATTCTTGCTTACTGTTTGCTGCAAAGAGAAGTACTCATTTGCTAGAGGTTTCAACACCTATAGAAAACCGCAAACCAGTTGGAACAAATGCCTTTCTCCTCTTTCTTTCTGTATACTGAAAGCAAGTTTTAAGCTTTGAAGTTTAAATGAAAGTTACTTCTTAATGTTTGGATTCCTCTGAGTTTAGGATGGAGGCCTGATAAAAGTTACAGATTACACAAAATCAAATCATCAGCATTGCTCCCTGCTCTCCCATTTATTTATTAGGAAGCACAACTTTATTGGAAGAGGGGAAAAATGGGGCCAGAAAGAAAAAGGCCTCTTGGTGGAATTCCACTTCTTTGCTATGTATTTGCATCAGCAGTCCCTCTACTGTTTTCACTGAAATAGTGAAATATCTATTTGCAGGACATTACCTTTCATTTCATCTAGCCCAATAGTGCAGTGATAAATTAGCACTCTGCAAAGCAAAACCTGAATACACATTTTGCAAATGTTTCTGATGGTTGGGTGACTGAAAAGAGGGGTGGAGAGGAGGCATGGGCTTAGCAAAGAACATTAAAAATGGCTTTGAATTATCATGTCAACATTTTTTTTAATGGAAAAAAGCCAACAAATCAACTCAGGGATTTTGTGATTGTGGAGAAATCTTTGGCAGTTGTCTTCAGGTTCTGAGGACTAGCAGGCTTTATCCTATGTCTTTATCCTGTGTTTTTCTACACCTTAATAGGTGTAGAAAAACCTCCTATTTAAGCTATAATTCAATAATGTGCTTAAGCGGAAAAGTCTAAAATACAGTCTAGCTGTCTATATTTCAGGAGTGCTTTTCCTTTCTAAAGCAGTCCCATAAATTAAAGGGACCAAATTATTTTCAGCTATGGATTAGGGTTGATTCAATAAAGGAAAAGTGTCAGAATAGCACTGCTAAAACTTAGAGCATGGTTTCATTTCTACATTCCTGGTAAGTGGATGCAACAGGAGGGTAGAACTGTAGCCTGCTTGTTTAATACAACAGCTGTTTGAGCTTGTCTGTAACTGCTAACCTGTTCTGTGGCATAAAAGAAAACATTCATTTGGGAATGGGAGTAGTTGTTGCTACATGCGCTGATCCGTGATAGTAGTTAATGTGTTTCAGCAGACTGATCTTGTAGTGTGGCTGAAGAACAAGTAATTTTCTGTGTGCATTTATAAACAACCTCTGGTTTTAGGTTGTCAGGCTTTCTGTTCATATGAGAAGAAATGTGCAAGAACAGTTGCATGGAGATTCTATGCAAAGAGTAAACAACGGAAAAAGGGAAAACTGAATCATAGAATGGTTTGGATTGGATAGGACCTTAAAGATAATCTAGTTCCAACCCCCCTGCTGTGGGCAGGGACGCCTTCCACTAGACCAGGTTGCTCAAAGCCCCGTCCAACCTAGCCTTGAACACTTAGGTTAATGTGTGGTTGGTATCATAAAAGGCAGTTGAATTTAGGAATAAGCTGAGGTTATGCTACAGTCCTAAGACAACTCTATGATGCACTACGTTAAATATGTTAATCTTTAATATTCAAGATTACTAATCTGAATTTGCAGGAGCAGCGAAGATTTTGTTAGTGAGGAAATACAGGCTTTAACATTATTGACATCCAGTGCATTCTTGAGAAGGTGTATGTTCCCTGGAGGCTCAAACTGGTTGTGCTAACGATTAATGAATACTATTCTAGAAAAGGAGAGGAATTATAGGCTGAGCAAAAATATTAACAGCTGCAAATCAGAAGAAATAAAGCCCTCTAACTCTGTTAATTTTACATATTTAATAAACTTGGCTGTCAGCATGTTCACTGTAGGACTCTTGTGCCAGGTAAGAACTGCTAGAAATTATGCCAGTCTATGTGCAAACGACCTACAGATGTTCTTTGAAGGGCCAGTTTGAAAATAAAAGTGCTTAAATGTCACACAATATATAGGTTGCTAAAGGAGGAGAAGCACAATCACAAAGAAGCTGGAAACAAAAAAGCCACAGCCCAAAATAAAGCTACTGAAAAAGTAGGATTTCTACACAAATGATACATGCATCATGGTATATGTATCATATATATGATCAAACTTTTTTTGAAGCAAGGACAAAGGAAGACCACATATGTATAGAGTATGTCTCTTTTTTCTTGTATGGATTCAAGGGAAAGGAAACTTAATTGGTAGTTGTCATGATATTGTGAATGGCAGATCTAGAACAGAATACAAGAGATTTTTAATCAGAAACTGGGATGGTTTAAGAAGGCTCTAGATGATGTTTTTCAGGCTTCAGTCCAATTGTACAGGACATGTGAAAGGTGGCTGTGATTTAAATCATCTTAGAAAGCCCACAGCATAAAAACTAAGTATAATCACTTGCCTTGCTTAGCATTGCTTAATTTGATTATGAAGTATGTGTAGATTTTATGACTGTTTTGGTACTTTCCCAGTGTGTTTGCAAGAGATAAGTCTTTGGCAATGACATTTGTGTAGTGACTTGGGGAGAAATAAAATGAAATTGAAGACACTTTAGAAAACAAAACAGCTGGCTTAGTTTATAATGATGGCATGAATTTCATGGTCTTATTGTTTCATCTAATGGTGTTAGAGACAACACACTGTTAGACTGAGTGCTGGAAGTTGGTTATTTCTGTACTTGGAGTATTGAGGCTTTAGTCCATAAGGCAGCCTGGAATTTTCACAGACAGGGTGGGCAGGGTAAGTCAACCTATTGGAAAGAAAAACCCCATATGAAAAAGCATGACTAGGCACCAAGCTATAGAAAACACTCATCTGCCCAGTTGCTGTAGCACTGCCTGTTTTGTTCCTGTGATACAACGTTTTAGTAGATGCTTTAAGGTGAAAAACGATAGTTTGCTTCTGAACAAAACTGTAGAGAATACAGTTGCTCTCTGCTGTAGAAATACATTAGTGTCACTGCAAGAGAAGAGTGAGAGATTGGGCTGGATCAAGCAACTGCTCTGGAGAATTTCTCAGTTCAGAGAGCAAATGAGCTTTGATCCCTAATCAAACTTGACATTTGTGTTGATTTTTCCTTTTTTTTTTTTTTTAACCTTCCTCCCCCTTCCACAGACTGCTAAAAGTTCCAGCAACAGAAAATGAAAGCTGCTTGTTTCTGATACAGCCCCTTTTCAGATTTTTCTGTTTCTGTGAGTTGACTCTTTCAAGCAGCAAGGCTGTCAGGTTTTGCACAAAGTACTAAGAGATGAAAGATGCTACACCTCCTTTTTGTTAGCTTTTATGCTATAAATCTATTCAGATACACAAGCCAGCACTGCCTGTGGCTTTTTATGTAAAAGAAAGTACACTTTAATGTTTGTCAGTGGAAGAAAGGACAAAAGGAAGTAAATAAAGTGCCATTCCATTTGTTATTCTCTGGCTAATTTTATTCTTTATAATTTGATCACAGCCGTAAGAATTATGAATGCTGATTTCCCTTGTTACTGTAACAGCTTCCTGGCAACATCCTTTGTGTGACCATTTGAAATTAATTTCCATACATGCTCCAAGGGAAAGTGGTGACTCCCTCTTCCCTTTTCTCACCTTTTTCTTCCCTTGTCACCTTTGTACTTGTTTGTCTGCCAAATGTGCCAGTTCCAGGTCTGCCAGTCCTTGCTTCTATGCCTTGTGGTACTGGCTATTTTATTGATTTCTCAGTGTAGAAAGGAAGGAGAGTGACAAATCAAGTTCAGTGGCTAAAATGAAAGTTTTTCAGTGACCATTCATGGCATGATATTGGTGGCATATGAGAAAAAAAAAAAAAGCTGAAGTGATGCTTGAGTGCTTCCAGGATCATCCTATTTTGGGGAGGAGCGTTGTTAACCTGTATACAGCTCTCTTGCTCACTGCTGTTGAAATGCCATGGCAGCAGAGAGATGAGGTGCTGGTAGATGTAATTCCAGTGTACCTGTTAGTGCTCAAACCTACAGGAAAAATTCCCAGTTTATCCATGAGCTTTTTCCGAAGAGAGAATTAGAAAAGATATTTTCCTGCTGCCTTCTGCAAGTGAGCTGATTTTTCAAGTAAAAAACCTTAATGTGTAATTCAAGGGCAAGCCAGTGTTAACACCTGTTTGCTACAAAGCTCAAGTGCAGTTTTCACACTGCCTGTACACCTTCTGGTGTGCTTCTCTGAACCAGCGTCTCCGGGCTGCTTCAGTGTCTTGGGCCTCTAGCCAGAGAAATGCTCAATGCGTTCAATAAAAAATATGACACACAACGTGCGTAAGAGAAGCGATGCTACATGAGGTGAAATAGCATCAGTTGAAGTGAAATGCTGGACTCTTAAGCTGCATGTGATAACTGGTTGTAAGTGGGGTTTATGTCAAATTTCTTCATGCAATTCAGAGGTTGGGCTTGTGGAGCTGAATTATTTGCTATAAAGACAAAGCCCAAAGTAAAAAATCGTACTGGTAGTAGTCAGGCAGGTAGTCTGATTTGTTTCTATAAAGACATCACTGTACCTAAATTATGACTTCTGCCCTGATGAGTGGAGAGAGTAAAAAGTCAAGAACATTAGTCATTTCACATAACTTAGGGAAAAGATTGGGTACCTTAAACTGGTATATTTAGTGTCAATGGTTATTGCTCCCTTCTCTCTCCCCCTGTGCCTTCCCCTTTCTTCATAGTCTTTTTAGATCCCCAGATTTCCTTGTGGTTAGTCACCACGGTTATTAATCTTCTTTCACGTGAACAAAGTTACTTTCAAGTTTAAGATCAGCTTTCAAATGTTGCCTGGCTAAGGTTGTGTGACGCATTTGGAAGTTCTGTTCTGTAACCTGTCATTGGCCCTCCTAAATGACAGGAATAGGCTTCATACTCTGGGGAAGAGTTTTCTAAATGTTCACTTACCGTCACTATTTGTGGTTGTTTCATCTATTAATTTCTATCATTTAAAAGACCAAGTTGTCAGTGAATAAACTCTTAGAAATTCTTCTTCAGACTGCTAAAATGCTCTTTGTCCCTTTTTCTAGCTCTGCACCATTCCTCATCCCCATCTGAAAAAGAAACCAAAAATCCCATTCCCAACAGGAGCCTCTGATGCCTGTGTAGCAATACCAATGACTCCAAAATTTGGGTCACTTCCCAAATCTTTGCTTCAGCTTTTTCTCTGCTGTATGGAAACCAAATGCTTCAAATCTGTCCTAGATTTTAAAGAAAAGCTGCTGTGCCTACTAAGATGTATGTCTTAGTAGTAGTCTTATATTGCTATCAACTCTTATTATTTTCAGTGTAATACAATGGCTTGCAACCATGAGTGTCTACAAAAGGGTCACATGACACTTAGAAGTGAATGCGTTGAAATGCCACCTACCAACTTCTCTGCAGCAGGCAGTGCTTGGGATCCACTTTTTTGATAGAGGAGGAAGCCCATCAGCACTTTCCCAGCTGATACAATGTGGGTGGAGATATAACTGTAAACAAAGTAGAATGAAACATTTCATCACTCTATTTTGGAGAAACCTAATGATTTTTCTAAGGAAGAAAGTACCATGGCATCAAAGTAATTGGTTCCTATATTTTCTCCACTGTCACATTTACTTCTGTCATCTGGTTTCACTAATAATTATTTTGAGACTCTGAAGAGTGAATATCACAAAAGATTTTCATGTGGCACCACTGATATGCAAGGTTTTCTTAGGGCTGGACTGTATATAAAGTATTAAATTCCACCATGCCTGTGTAATCACAGTGAAGCTGTGCATAGAAAGCAAAGCTGCTTTCTTATCCAGTTTTGTCTGTCATTATATTTTTATAGGTTTGTGAATAATATAAGCTACATATTTCAGTCTGAGTGATAAAATGGATTTGATTTAAAATGAGAGACAGTGCTATGGAGGTATATGATATGACTGCACCTGAAAGGACCTTCAAAATTACAAATAGATTTTAGCAAGAAACCTTCCTAAGAACATCTGCTCCTGATGATAGGCAAATATGTGCTAAAGTTCTACTGGAGTTCAGAAAAATACAATAATATTATATGTATAATAAATTGTGTACTTGTCATTCTGCCCATCATTTCCGTTTGACTTTTTAATGTGTCAAAGATATTTTTTGTTAAGATAGAACCCCCAGTTTTCTGACTTGCATATGGAAAGATAAATGAGCTATTTGGATATATATATATATGTCATGTGATGTTATAAATAGCACTGGAGATGCACAAATTTAGGTTTAAAGTGAATGACTCTGGAGGATATTTCCTCTGTATTTGGGGAACTCAGTTATACATATGAGTTCACTAAAGAGAGATCAAGTAGGCATTTGAGATGATGCTGTATCTTGATGTTTCTCATACATAAAAGAAATAATGTGAGTGGTAAGAAAGAGTGCAGATTGAAGAGCTCAAAGACACTATACCTAATCTTAGCCCAATGCTGAGATCATGTATAGCTAGTCACCATCTGTTTTTAAAGACAGCTTTTACAGGTTCTTTTATGACAAATTAATTCAGCTTTTTAAAGTCTTTACTATTAAAGCATTTTGTTGTTGATATTTAATTCTGATGTGTAAGTGAAATTTTCTTCCTTATAATTGAGAGAAGTGTATGTTGGGTCCTTCTTCAAATCACCACATACCTAAATTTAGAGTTGGAGAGTGCATTCCCATGGTAGTTGCCACATTATATATTGGAAGAGCATTGCAATTTCTCCTTTCTCATTGCTTTTCAGACAAATTATCATTTACTCTGCTCTTCCCAGGGTAATTTGCTGTTCATTTAATTTTTTTCATGAAACTCCACACCAGTTTGTCCACTTGGAGCTTCACAGAATGAAAGGTGGTGGTGTTCTTCCACATGTTTCTGATTAACCTTGTTGGCTCACATCCAGTATGGGACCCAATGGTCCAGCACCTAAATCTATCTTTGCAGTGCCACCTTCCTGGTCATTACTTTTCAAATTGCATTTGTTGCATTTGTTGTCTTGGTTGGCATTACTCAGTTATGGCACGGGCACATTTGTCTTGGAGGTGTGCCTTCTCTTTTTTTTTTTCCTGGAATAATTTTCAAAATTGCCATTATATTTTCTAATACTCAGCTTTTTCCAGCATCCTTGTAGCTGCTCCCATCTTAGTTATCTTTGTAAAGAGCACTAAAAAAAAAAAAAAAGTTGACTTTGTATTATTCTGTTGTTAATGAAAATATTCAGAAGTACTGGAGTCAAAACAAGTCCCTGTGCAATCTCTATATGAAACTTGATAATTGTTTGCTACTAAATATCATCGCATCTAAGTGCTGCTAAATATGTTTGCCGTTGGGACTGTCTTGTAAGGCTTTTGACCGTTAGTGAAGTCAAGATAAATGACACTTACCACCACTCCCATATTACAAGGCTTGTTACCCTGACACTGAAGGAAATTAAGTTAGTCTGACAGTTTGATTCAGATTGATTGATGACAAAGCATGTAGGCTGTAGGTAATTTTCTTGTTGTGTGTAAGGTGTTTATGATGTGCTTACTACTTTTTTTCACAGGAATTGAAATAAAGATTATGGACAGCAAATTCCTTATCTGCTCCTTTGGCCCATAATTTAAAAAGAATTATATTTGCAATTTTCTGCCATCGTCTGTTTATACTCAGAGATAACTGCTAATAGCTCTTAGATATTTCCAGCCTTTTATTTAAGTATCCTTTGGGAAATTTCATGAGATCCCACCCAATTTGAAAAAGTCAAACCAACCTAATTACCCTTTGGCCTCTTCTTGCCTGTTGAAGGTCGGGTTTGTGCTACTTCATCTCTGTGGTTGACTGATTACCTGAACCACAATATTCCTTACTTGTGACATTGGAAAAAAAGGAATATGTTGAACAATCCTTCCTTCTCAGCACAATTTTTAATTGCTTCCCTTTTCAGTCTTTTAACTGGTTTGAATGCAAAATTACTGTTTTCGGAAAGTAACTTCATAGATAAAAACAGGAGTTAAGATATTATTTACTGGCTTTGTCTCTCTTGTGGGTGTTAATTAAAAAAATGATGTAATGTAACAGTTTTTGGTGACAAAAGCTCATATTTGTGTTGTGAAGAAGGTGCATGTACAGATGGTGATGCAAACTTTGGCAGGACAGTATAGAACCGAGTCTAGAAGTAGCTTCTGTCTACTTCTTCCTGATCTTGTAAAATACTGTAGATTTAGAACTTGAATTTAGTTTTTTAAACACATTACTCTTTTGTATGTACACTGTACCTAGCAGATGTGGGTGCTTTAGAACTGTCCCTGTCACCTTCCCCACACTGGTCTGATGTGTTGGGGTTTTTTGTGCATTTCTTTCTTTGGTTTTGTGGTTTTGTTTTGTTTTTCTGAGATTGTAAAAGTGAATGTTGTATTTTTCTGCATGGTGCAATGCTTTTTCTTATAATCTAGACGTACCTACATTATGTTTACTAGGAAAAGACCTTGTTTGGTTTGTCATATTCAGATGGAGACCTCAGTACAATCACTGAAGTTGTTTGGGTAGGCTTTTCTATCACAGAGAGACAGTGGCTCAACTGCATGACTGAGCTTAGCAAGTTTCTGCTAATTCAGCCTACTGAATAGTAAGGATCTACAGTACTTGCTGTATGACTGTAGTCTATTAGAAATTTTGTATTTAGAGGTCAGAAAACATCTGAGTAGCATTTTACTTCTAGGAAGTAACAGACATTTGGTTATTTTTAAAGCACTTTTTGTCTGCTTTTCTAGTTTTCTGTAAAAGGAAGAAGAATGGGAAGCGGATGAGCATGGGGATAGAACTTGGAAGCAGTATTGTCCTCCCTTTGGGTAACTTAAGTTATAACAATTAAGAGTGTTGCTTGGTTTAAATTTATATGTGCCATATATGTTCACTTTCTTTAGTGTATTTCTAACTCTGTAAACTTCCCAAATAACTTAGTTTGATTTTGTTGCTGGGCAGTATGTGTCCTTGCTGCCCTGTTGTAACATAACTCAGGCTCCTTTATGCAATGTATGCAATGGAATTCAGTTTTTGAAGTGTCCTCTTTAAAAAGAATTAGTTTATGACGTTGGAAAGCAGAGAACTATTTGGAACAAAGTCCACCCCTATATCTTAGGTGAAGGATTTGGCAATGTCTTCATACGTAAAGGTAAATGTGGAAATGAATGATGTCCAGTGGCAATAAGAGCTACCTATTGTTCTTCCAAGAAAGGTTAGTGATATAAGGGTGTGTGTAGATGTTTCTTAAATTGCAGTGTAATGTCCAGATGGCATAGAAATGTAGGCATGCATAATGCCTCAATTCCATCCCCAATGGGAAAGATGGCAGTTTCTGAACATTTTCAGCTAATTGGAAATAGAGCTTGTCATGGAACATATGTGTTCATAGTGAATGGCATGTGGAAAATCAACATAAAGAAGAAAAAAACCCCACAACAAATAACTCTGTTCTGATCACTTAAGGCATGGAAAATTGCAGGAAGTTAAAAAGGATTATGAAATTGTACATTTTTACCTTTCAACACTGTGAAAGGCTTACTAGTAGGTACTATGATCTTAACGTCCTTTCCAACACTAACTATTCTATGATTCTAAGTAGCAAATTGTTTAAGCAGATGAGAAATGTTTGCAGGCAGTATATCTTCTTTTAGGTCTTTTTAAAGAAATTTAAAACAAAAAGCCACCTGGTATTTTCACAAACCAGGTTTTTCTGGAATACAAAATATAAATCTGACAGGCATAACTATTTAAGAAATTCTTAAAAAATAAAACACAAAACCCCCAAAACTTAGGCAAATGCTAATTCAATACAGAAACCTGATAGTAATGAAAAAAAAGAAAAAAGAAGACTGGTTTAACGATTTCTTGAATCAGAATTACACTTGCAGATGTGCAGAGAATACCCTCTTCTTCTGGCGTAGGCAATGCACCTTTGATTTGTAACTTGTGAAATATAATGGAAAATTTGTTTAAATTTAGCCCAGCATTGAAGCTAAGGGGGGATTACAGGAAAATACATTTATCAGGAAACAGCAAAAAAGGAACAAAATATTTGTTAACTTGTCGGTGCAAATGCACTATAAAAAAGCCTTACTGTTATTGGGTGCTTCCTGCTTTCATCTGATTTCAGCTTCACAAGCTGGAAGACAATTTTTGGTGCATCTCAGAGGAAGGTAGTCTTTGGTTTTGTTTTCAACAAGTACCAGTTTTATAAGCAACTATAATAACTTCAAAAAACTTATTCTGCTAAAATATAGTTGTTGCTAGTTACTGCTGCCTCTCATGCAGACTCATATTGATGGTCTCTCTTACTTTCCCAGTTATCTGTAGTCATGCTTTATTTTCTGCTTGGGCTATGGCCTGCTTTGAGGTGCTCCTGGGTGTCAGGTTAACGCAATTGTTAGTCATTACAAGCTTATCGTACCTTGCTGAAGTCTTAGGCTTAAACCATGGAGTGATGCCAACAGTAAAAGCCTCTCAAAGCCCGTCTTTTGGCACTACTTACCAGTGTCTGTCTGTGGTCTCCTTGTTTTCTTTGTTTTTTGTTACAGCAGGTGGATGCTTAGTGTCTAGCCAGTGTTTTTGTGCTTTTATTTTCTGTGCTTTCCTTCTCACATCCTCATGTGTCCATTTATAGCACATCTGTGTTTTCTGTGTTCTCAATGGGAGAGGACATTTACCAGATTTGAGACAAATACAGTTCTCCAGCTTGAAGTGGTCATCATTTTCAGCCTTACTAATTTGCCTTGTTGAAACTGTCATCTTCTGTTGATTTAAAATTTTGGTCTGTGATCTCATGATTAAAAAGCTCAGCATGTAACACAATCCAGTATGAGAAGCTTAAGAACTGTTCAGCTCTCTTCTCAACTTAAGTTCCTTGGTTTATGCACTAAGAGTTGATTTATTGTTTTGTTGGTTTTAAATAACAGTATAATCAGTAATTATGTCTTAACTTGTTGGAAATAATTAAGATAATGAAGTCTTAAGCATGTGTAGCTTAAATCAACTCTATGATAAATGCATGGGGTGCTTCCCATGCAGATAAATGTCAGCAATTTATGTCTGAGGTGTCACTGGAGGTCACTATTTAGGATCTGTTTAATAAAGTTTACCTTATTTTATGATCATTCTGTCTCCCTTGGGATGGGTATTCGTATTTATCTGAGCAGCAGCCAGGGATCAGGTTAGGAAAGCTAAAGCCTTGATAGAATTAAATTTGTCCAGTGATGTCAAGGGCAACGAGGAAAGCTTCTATGTGTATGTTGTTGGTAAAAGGAAGACCAGAGAAAATGTGGGCCCTCTCTGGAAATAAATGGGAGACCTGGTTACCCTAGATGTGGAGAAGGATGAGGTACTGATTTTTTTAGCCTCAGTCTTCACTGACAAGCGTTCCAGCAACACTGCGCAAGTCACTAAAGGTAAAGACAGGGACTGCCTGTGACGTTTGTGAGTCACTGGAACAGGTTGCCCAGAGAAGCTGTGGCTTCCCCATGCGAGGACGTGTTGAAGGCCAAGTTGGACAGGGCTTTGTGCAACCTGGCCTAGGGGGAGATATCCCTGCCTGTGCAGAGCGGTTGGAACTGGATGAGCTTTAAAGGTCCCTTCTAACCCAAACCATGCCATGATTGTTTCTTTGATTTTTGTAGCTTCAATAAAGGATAGATTATTTAAGTCATCCAAAAGGTAGGGTTGAGTTACGTAAATATAAAGCTTTTCTAAAACAAATAAGCAAGTCACTTAGAATCATTAAACTATCTTTGTCTCCTTTTCCTCTCCTTCTGTAAATTTTAGCTGTAATAAAGCAGGACATTTTGCTAAGATGGAATAGGCTAGCAATTGCCAAATGTCTGCCTGCATGTTATGGTTCGTCTTCCTACTGTACCATGAAACATTATGATTTAATATCCAAGTAGAGCTGTGATACTGCTCTCACCAAAACCGCCTCCCAAAGTTATTGATAATTTTTTCTTTTTGAAACTTTTCATATTTGAAATAAGAAAATAACTTTTCTCATTTAGAGCTATAGTTTTACAATTACTGAATACACACGATGTTGAAGAATATGAATTTCAAGTATGTGCACTTTTAGATTCTCAATTTTTTGTCTCACTGCTCCTGGTTTATGTAGGTAGGTTTCTGCTTAAGATGTTTCTGGTATGTATTCAGCATCATCAGACTTGTCAAATGGGAAAAATCACTACTTGGGCTATTGTATGAGTTTCATATATTGTAGGTCACTTGCAAGAGAGCAGGAGTTAGGTGACCTTCTAGTCCCAGTATAGTTGACAATAGAGTAACTTAAAAGACCTTAATTCCAGGGATTTCTAGGAATTTCCTGCCAGTTATAAAAGTGTAATAGTGACAGTTGTGTTGGATGAAAATAGATCTTCAAGTGAAAGACTTTTGATAGAAATTATTTTCCCAAAGTTTTTTGTAAAATTAAAGTTTAGGCCCTCCCCCTTTTTTTTTTAGGCACACAGCATGTGTCTTAATATATAGAGCTTAGTTTAGTAAAATACAATAGTGAAGGACAAAGGTGATCCAATGCCTAATTCTATTATAAAGTCTCTCTATTCTCCATTGTTCAGGGTGTAACTGTATGCAATGATTAAACAATTCTGAAATGTTACTAACCTCTGGTTTTGGTATTTAAATACTCATATTTTTTTCTATATTCATGGCATATATTCATGGCAGAAGCCTCTGCAATATTAACTAAAAAGGGGGAAAAAAAAAGAAGAGAGAAAGGAAATATGGTATAAATACCAGTTTGTCTTGATCATTGCTGTCTTTCATCTCATGGCGTGCCTGCTTGTTCAGGGCATTTGAATGCAGGAAAATCTGTGGGTGAGGGACTGAAATGAGAAAGATGAGATGTGAAAGTGTATTGCACAGGAAGCCTGGGTGTGGGTAGAGGAAAGTAAGCAGAAGGAGACAGACATTTATTAATGATGACTGGCTTAAAGCCTGGAAGTTGATTTGATTCAGAATCTCTTTAGATCATTTTAGGATCAGAGCAGTCAAAGGGCTCCTAAAGGAGGTATTGCCTTCCTTGTTCATGGGCATTAAATGTGCAATGATTTTGTCCTGTATTTTAATTTAGTCCTAGATTAACTGTGTTATGCACTGAAGGGAGGAATTTTTATTCTTCCCTCTGCTTATTTTATATATCCTAATAATGTAGCATTTTTAATGTGTTTCTATAGACCCAGCATTGTGGTTCTGCCCCTGTGTGATGAAGAAGAATGGGAGGAAATGTTTCCATTTGATAAGTAATAAAGAGAGTAGCTCTTTCTCACCTCTGTGTTCTTGTATTTTGTTTGTAAAAGCAGAATGTGAAATTTGTAGCTGTCATCTCTGCCTGGGAGAAACCAGGAAATACTTTTGTTATTGCTTGTTATTGAATGATTTTAGTTTTTGATGAGTTATCTACGATAGTATCTTGTTATGTGTTTAATGACTACTGCTTACTTAGGTTTGGCATAAGCTCTGAACGCTATCAGAATCTAAAATAAGCCATTATGAGACTCGAGGGGAAAAATTGACTGTTGTAGGTGTTGTGACTCTGCCTATCAAGCAGGGAAGTTAAGTAGTGTCAGCAGATCCTCATCCCTAGAGCTACTTGGAGCGACTCCTGCAGTGAGAAGGGAGGCAGGCACTTGTATCTATGATGCTCCTAGGCTTTGGGAACACAGAGACATGGTAGCCTCTGTCATCCGTTGTATTCAAATGATATTTCTTATGATAAAAGCTAATTTGTTAATATAGCAACTTTTAAAAGCACGTTAATTTGCATGAAGGAGTTTCCCTGTGACACACAAACCCCTCTACAGGAAATGAAAATACCTGTAAGACTTTAAATACATGCTTTGTAGTATGCATATGTATTTGTTGAGGTAAATTCTTAGCCTTTATTGAAAGTATGCTAGTGGCATTATGTGAGTGATGGGACAGTTTCTGCCTAATTGTCTTTATTAAGTTAATGATATATTTGGAAATAGGAATAATTGATCTTTTTCCCTTGCTCCTCTGTTAAAATAAAATTTATAAACCAGCCCAATATTAATTTGAATTAAACTATTTTGTCTCAGGGAGTGAATGGATTAAATGTCCTCTGTGTCAGTATGGTTAAATGAACACATTGAGAATCTGCCAGCTTCCAGTTGAAACTTTACTGCTCCTTTGTTTTATCATAAGTTCAGTTGCTAAATTAATAATAAGATTTAGGTTCTTTGCCTATTTTTTAGGATGGGTAGGATGGAAGTTTTAAATATTGTCTTTAAGTTTAAAATTAGATCTGCATCAGGAAATAATATTTGTATTTTTAATATGGAGCTTTTGTTCAGGAAATATTTTTTGTTGCAGTGACCAAAGTAGAACAGTAGTTCATCTGATTTCTCATCACTATGTTTTTCCAGACAAAAGTGTCAGGTCATGATGATTACGTTCAGTTTGATTGAAAATTTGTAGTCTGCTGTCAGATAAGCAGCTGATCTTTGATACTTTTTTGCATAGTATTGTTGGAACTTGAAAACAACATGCAAACTTTAGGACTGTCTGTTCTAAAACAGGTAAGCACAGAGTAATGAAAGGCAAGAACAAAGCTAGATGACACAATGTGTATGCCACACTAAATTCAGCACTTGCATCTGTGAGGCAGTGTAGATAGTGGTGTTGTGGAACATGTAATATCAGTTCGCATGTCCTGGTCTATTCCAAGGAAGTAAGAATACCTTTAGCTCTTTTCGTGTTTACAATTTTGTCTATAACTTCTCAGTGTTTAAAAGATAGAATAAAATGAAAATGAAAAAATAGTGGCTCTCTCAGTGAGCTTGGTTTTGTTAGAGCCTCCATAAAGCTTTAGTGGCTTCTCTGTTTCTGTAAGTTTTCAGTAGCAGAGATGTCTTTTAAAATCCTGTTTGCTCTAGTGCAGTGGTATTATCTTTTTAAAAGGGATGTCTTGCCAGATCCATTTCTCCTATTCTCTACTTCCCAGCTGTTAAATAGCATCCATTGATCTGGGCTTGAATAGCAACTATTGTAACTGACAAATTGCTTCTAGTTAGAGTTGTTGAAGGTAAAGAGCTTTTAGCATTCAGTTGGATTTTTCTGCATCTTTCATTAATGTATTAGAAAAACTTTTTCCTGAATTGTGTGGTTTTCCTTTTAACTAGTATTAGCACCTCAATTTATTGAGTCCTTTTGTCATTATGTTTCTTTCTTGATTCTTTACTTGTCTGGGCCACTCCACAAGGACCGCTGCAACTTAAGCTTGCTTTGGAGGTTGAGACTGGTACAAGAGTTCTGTCTCTTTCACACCATCCCAGTGACCTGGATGGTGAGCTTATTGTGGGCGCTGTCTTTCTTGCAATTTTCCCTTTCTTGTGGACTCAGTGCTGCCTGGCTGAGTTTCTTGCTGTGTCATTAAAGGTCAGCTGTTTTCAAGGATTTTCGGCAATCTCTTTATCTTCAGAACAGTTTAAATCACAATACATAGAGTTAATGCAGTAAATTCAAGTGCTACAGACATACTGTAGCATGTTCTTCAAAGAGTTCTGATCTCTCCAGGTAGCAGAGATATGGAAGAAGCCACGACTCATCCACAAAATATGAATAGGCTTAAAAAATAAAATGGCTGTTCTAAGTAATTATGTTTGCCTAGATATAAAGCAGCTTTTAATTTAGATGTGTTTGTGTGCATGTATTTAAGTGTAAGGGAATATTGACTTTGTATACAAGGCAGTCATTCTCACCTATGTCAGTTGCTTGTCTTGACCGCAACCTCTCTTTTTAATTTAACAAGACCTCAAGAGTTTGCTGCACCTTAGGTAGCTGTTTGTCCTGATGTGTGATCTGCAAAGCAGCTGTGCCTGGCCTGTAGGTGGTAATGCTCAAGAAGCCTCCAGTTAGCAGTGTGCTGCCTGGCAGTCAGTGAGTGCAAAGGGATTCTTTCATTAAGTTTTGATGTTCCTGGGGACACATTTCATGCCACCGCAGACAGGTGTCTACGGTCTGACCTGAATCAGGATGTCTTCTGCACTGACACTCCAGAGGTTGAGAGGTCAATAATGGTGAGCTCTTTAATGACTAAAGTTTTTTTCATCACAGTTATATATTATTACAGAGTGCAATGTGCTTATTTTCTGGGAAATCTGTTCTTTTCAACCTTGATTATGAGTTGAATTAGAGATACAGTTTGGATGCCGTTCTGTATGTACAGTTTTGTAAGATAGGGTGGTAAACTCAGGGTATTTGTTGGAAGAGAGATAAACAATAAGGGCAGGGGGTGTCTCAAGCACACCTGAGAACTGGAAGATTTAGTACTTGAGCTGTCCAGTTGCTTATTAAAATCTTTTTCTGCCTACTTAGTCTTTGATAGTTTGTCACTGCATAGCTTGGAAGTGTTCTGTACAAAAAGTGATAGAGCTTAAAGAAAATGTGACTGGAGAAGGCTGTCTGAAGACTGCCCTTGAAGTCACTGCTGTAGGAGGTGGAATAAGTTGGCAGCAGCCATCATGAGTTTGTGGATTTTATTGATGACTACATTTTATTGAGATTTAGCAGAATCCCTATCATTTACTTTGGTTCCTTCCACACTGACACCAGTGTGGGCTGAGACTTGCTCTCCTTTTTAAATCTGAACAAGACCTGAGTTAAAATAGAGAGGTTTGTCTGGTTTTGGTTTGGTTTTTTGTTTGGGTTTTTTTTTTTTTTTCATTTCAGAGTTTCAATAAAGCTTTTGAAGCACACACTTGCAAAAATCTGCTGAGAAAGTTTATGACATTGTATTTACAGACACTTGTGAATTATATGTGAGTGGGGATGTGTTAATGTTGGGCAGCTGCACCAGAAGATCCTTGTGTATTTTGGCTTATACCACCATGCATCTGTGTAAAGTGGTACAGATAGTTCATGGCTGCTGAAGGTCTAATGCTTAATCTGTTGAAAAAGCTAATCTCTCACAAAATTGAGTTTTAAAAATGTTCAGTCTGTAACTGCTATAGTTTAGTACTTTATTCTTTTCTGTAATCTGTGGGGTAAGGATAAACCAAAACAAACCAATCTAGAAATACAGCAGGCATCCTAGATACTGTTTTCTACCAAATCAACAGACCGTGATGTTTAGAACAAATTAATCTATTTTAATCCAGTTGCAGTTTTCTGTTGGCAGTAGATTAACGGTTTTAATTATCATTATGTAGCATTTATAGTGCATGATAAACATGGCACTTCAAAGAAGTAGAAATTAAAACCTGAAGAACTTGCAGTTTTAAAACAAGTGATAAATGTAGTGAAAAGTGATGAGAGAGAATGGGTTTTAAACAAGCAGTGTATGATTCTTCACTAGGTTGCAAGTTCATTTTTTGCATTTTTAAATTTTACTATTATTTTCTTAGAGAACAAAAATAGGTGATGCTAGTAGTAGAAAGCCCATTTTAAGTAGGAAAATTTAGTGCATTGGAAGAGAAACCTTATCCAGCTATCCATGCAGCAGGTAGATATAATGCATGAAGCAGAGATTAAAGAAAGTCTCCAAACAGTATGTGAAAGTGCTTTGAAAACAGAGTTGAGATAGTCGATGGTCATGTTACTTTAAGCACTAGAAGAAAACTGTTTTCTGCCAGGATTAAACTGAGTTGACATAGTATATCCAGAAAGGAAGAGGTATTGCAGCTAAAACAAGAAAGAAGCATGATATAGGGTTGTTTCCTAGCACCTGATGAGGAATATATACTTCATAATATACAAAGAATGTTTGCTTCATGGGTAGCCTAGACAGATAGAACAATATTAATTTAAAACAATGATATAGGCACAGATATAGGTACAGACAACTGAAAGGATGATGAGATCATTGTTTATGGAGTTGCTGGGTGGAAATAAAGTGATTGGTCTGCATAGTGTTATTGAAACAGCTTTTAGTTGCAGCTTTGACCTCTGTGGTAACTAAAACAATACAAAAGAAGTAATCATTTAAACTATGCCACTTGCTAAGAGAATTGACATGACTCATCAAATACTGTTCCTTACAGAATGTGGTTTTCAAGCCTTTTATGCTTGAGAACAGAAATTCACCCTAGTAGTACCTGGCTTTCTTAGTCCCCTTGTAAGTATCCTACATCTTGTCACCTCTTGTGGCACTGCTACTTTTCACTCATTTTTATGTGAAGAATAATTTCTCAGTAAATTATGTGCTATTATCTGTTGGCCAGATAGTTCCAAGTGCTGCATGAACAAAGGAATTATGCTGCGCTATGAATTCAATTTATTTCCTTCAAAGCCTCTAGAAGTAATTACTTCCAGCCCTGGTCAGCTAAATATCTAATTCAGAACTATTCTGGGAATAAACAACTTCTTAAAATCTTAAAATTAAGGGTAGTGTAATTGCCATAGAAGTAAAAATTGCTATAGAAGTAAACCCTTAGCCTTTAAACTATACTCATAAAGTGAATCAGTTAATGCCTTCATCTTTTTTTTCGTTGTTGTTGCTTCAACTCTTTCAATATTATCTCTGGTTTTGTTTCTCCCTTTTTTCTTATAATAAAGCACCATCTGTTCAGTTGGAAAAAAAGAAAAAAAAAAGAAAAAAATAGATGAGGATTGTATATTTACATCCATGAAGAAATTTGGGATGTGGGCAGTTAAAAAGATAGCAAGAACTATTGTTAATGTAATTTTATTCATTATTAACTCAGTACTTTTTCCCCATATAAAATGACTGGCATTCAAATGGCTAATTTTGCAACTGGTGCAAAACCCACAGGAAAATTAATCAGTTGTATATAATTGCTGCATATGCAAAGAATAACTGTTCGGATGCATGTGGGCTTTTTCTGTAGGTGATTGTACAACATTAAAATTCAGCAACGTTAGTTTAATGAGTTTCATCTTCTGCACAAAGGACTTCATGGTCTACCTGCTTTATCAGATGAGCAGCAGAATCCTTGAAAGGTTCTACTGGGGACGGGCATGATCCTGAAAACTGTGGAAAGTTGGGTGAGGCCAAGGGCTGGAACTGGTCAGTCCCAGTGGGATGTAGCGGCCATCTGTATCAGCAATTCTGTACAGATCAGAAATGGTCTCTTGAAAAATGTCTCTCAAAGCAGGCTTGTTTCTGGTTTTTTTGGTTGATATCCAAAAAGCATATTCACTGCACTCCAGTGAATTTGGGGTGCAGAAATGGGATGCTGTTCTGAATGACGTGTGGATACAGACAAACCTGTATATTCGGAGTGGTAGGAGACAGCAGCCTTCCTCCTTGTTGAAGTAGACAAATAGGATAGATAATCCTTTAATGATTCTATACAATGGAAGAATGTCACTTTCCATAGTAGTACAGTGGCATAGATCTCTTTCCTGAGATTTGAATATGAAGCATACTTCTTGATCACTTGAGGGAAGTTCAGAAAAACAAATCATCTGAGAGCATGTGTCTGTATGCAGAAATACTGATGCTCCCTGACCTGCCTTCTTTCCCTGTCTGGTGCCCCTTTATTCAAGCTTTGTGTTGGTCAAACAACATCATGAGTAAGTTTTGTAGGGTAAGTCTGAGCATAAGCTTTGCTGCTTTTCATTTTATGGTTGAAAGGAAGAAACTATAGACATCAGAGGACTGACTCAATCTTTTTCTTACTGATTGTGAACATTTTATTGCACAAAAATACAAGGAAAACCTTTTTATTATTGTCATGTTAAATATATAAGTTAGGGGATGCTACAGTTAAGGTCACTTATGTAACCTTAATTTGTCTCTGTTGTGTGCATGCATTATGATTCAGTCCTTAATTAAATGTTTCTGCTATCTTTCCACTCTTTCCTCTTGCTTCATTTAGCATGCAAAAGCCAGTAGTTGCTTAATGAGCACCTGCTCAGTGTTTTCTCTCCCTTGTTGTTCAACATGTGGCCCCATTCCTTTTTAGATCATGCTATTTGAACTGTTTTGTGAGCAGTATTTGTTAGACAAGTTATTTTACAATGATACGAACTTTCTACATGGCACTATAGTATTAAAGTGTTTCATATATACTACTGATTTTGGCTACTAGGCTGAGTAGTGTGGCCTTACCTTAATTTTGCATCTGGAAACAAAGAAGTAAAGTAGATAATAACAGAGAAGTAAAGCTATCCAATAGCTTCTGGATACTGGTGTTCAGCATAAGTTTTCTTACTTATCTTTAAGTGCTTGCACTACATATTTTGCTTGTTCACAGAAAAGCTTTCATTGACTTCATATGCAACTGCAAGCTCTTGACAGTATGCAGACTGCTGCCTACAGTCTGAAGTCTGGCATCCAAAACATGAGGAACACAGTTTTGCTTCTTTTTTGGGGGGTGCCAATACTGGTCTTTTGTTGCAGATTGCACAGTGTTTCTTGTTCATTCCTTTCTGCAAATGTTGATCTTTTCAACCATAACCCTTCCAGTCCCATTTCCTTCATACTTCTGTCTTTTCTCCATGCCGGTTGGTTTCTATCCCCGTCATCTTCCTTTGCATGTCCAAGACTTGCCACTGTGGATTCCTAATTAAATCTATTTCTCGCTCAGTCGTGCTTTTTCCCTCAGTTTCTCCTTACCTCTGGGTTTAAGGTCTTGTTTTCTCTTAAGGTTCCTTATTCGGTTTCCAATCTCCGATTCCAATTTCCAATCTCTGCTTTTAATGTTGCAGTTGTTTCCACAAGTCCAGCCTTTCTTCTGAAAGCTGCACCTCCCCAACAGTTTGTTGCTCCCTTGTTTGCCAGCCATCAGTGTTCATTTTGACACTCTGGACTCTCACTGCAAATCTGTGTGGAAAGCTTATGACCAGACTTGAAATGCCTATAGAATAGAAATAGATTTGGGATAATTTAGGCTGCTAAAGCTTTAGTTTCTCCTGGCCAGGGATCAAACTTATTAATTTATTTATATATACATTTATTTAAATCCTCAATGGAATAGTCAAATTTTGGCATATATTGTGATGGTGTTTCGGTGGTGCCAGAATGGGTAGAGGAGGCAACCCCTGCTTCTGAAGCATGCTGCTATAATTTCAGTACTGTTTTTAAAACAGGATAAAACCACTTTTTGTTCCTTCAGTAGAAAGGAAAAAACAACTATAAAAGGGGGTAAATTTAGCTTGATTAAAAGTTTGGTAAAATGATGAACAAAAGTAAAGGGTTTATAGTAACTGTTGGACCGCCACTCTTAAAGTCTTGTTGGCTAGCTCTTCAAATAGCATAACTGGATGCAAATCCGGAATCAGCTGTGCTTTGTCAGGCTTCCAGAGCTGGGGGCTTTGTTCCAAAATTTATATGAGAAGAAATATGTAATTTGAAGAAGAGAAGGTATAGTTGTTTCACTAATAATTTCTAATGCACAATTTTTTTTGCCCACTGCAATTTAAACCTGTATACGCAGTTTCTCTGATCCGATTTTTTTTGAATGCGCATACTTTGTAGGGAAATATCAGAGCTGTTACAGCTCTATAAAGTACTTCTGCTCTTTAAGATAAACTTTTCCAAGAGTAGAATGTAATTTGGCAAACCATGTTACTTCCCTGCTCTTTATTATTGCTTTCTACTACAACTGTTCATTTAGTCTGAACATTAATGGACATTAGCTTTTATTTGCATGTAGCTGTGTGAAGGTAAATGACTAAATCAAGCATTGGGAAGATGATCTATAGCATAAAGACAGTTATATATCAAATACTCCTCTATGAAAGCATTTTTCTATATTGCAGATTGTACCGTGCTATTTCTGCACATTTCTTAAATGCTTTTTAAATAGGCATTTTCTAGAAGGAGGATAAGAGAGCTTGAAGATGATGACGTACTATAACACTTCTGTTAAAATAACAAATACATTTGTCACTATATAAGATGAAATGCTTGAGGGAACTGTCTGATTACCAACGTGGAATCTCAGTTTAAATAAAGCTTAAAGAAAATGATAGTTAAATTTTGTCCATCACAATTAGCCCCTTTTGTATGGGTAATATACTGATGTTCTTGTTACTATAGTTCTTTAATATTAATCTTGATTATTGAGTTTTAGTTTTTATTTCTTTTGAAGCATGAAGCCTTTCCATAGTCGTATGCTTCTGATGCAAACAGTTCTTTTCCTGGTCCTGCTAGATAGCACTGTCAGCAATTGTTCTGGCATCTCTTTATAAATGTAATTTCTGCACACCTGATAACATTTCTGCTGAATAATTACCCCACTCTCTAAAGAAAGTGTTCTAAATCTGTCTTTTGAAAGGAATACCAGGGGCAGCCTGGGGGGGGGGGGGTTAATTCGTTATTTTTTAGTGTCTCAAACCTGCTGTTTTCACTGCAAAGTGGACCTGCACCAAAGATCCTGTGATCTGGTTCTGCATAGCTCAAAACTGGAGATCAAAGAAAAAGTTTGCAAGAAGAAATGTGTTTACTCTGTGACATTATAAAGCATCTTATTGTTTTATTACTTTGCTGTAAGGTTTTTATTAAATTTTATAAGGAAAAAAATGGTGGAGGCTTTTTTTAACTCAAATAGTCACAGACATTATTGGCCGCCTGTCAGCATAGCTGCTCTTCTTTCATCCACCTAAGTGCCGTTTGCATAGCAGTAATTCAGTCTAGTGGCCATTAGCTGTTGTAACCACTTCAACAAAGAAATGCAAGAGCAGAATATGTGGGTTTGCCCCACTAAAATCTAGGTTATTTTTTTTTCCTCCTGTAGCTTCTTATTTACCTCTCTTAGCATGTAAGAGACCCAGGCATAGACTTTTGAAGGAAGATGGATACTGTGCTTGTGCACTTTTGATGTAATAACAGACTTGGAGAAGTTGTTGGAGTTTTTTTAATCATTAAGTACACTGGGCAAAAATTAAGATTTCCAATCAAAACAACACAAAATCAAAAAGCCAATCTACTTTTAGTGTTTGAATTTTATTTTGGAGCAAGTAAATGGTATGTGTAGAGAATGACAGGTGTGCAGAACCATGTATAGGTCATGTCACTGATGATAGTTAAAAGTTGTGATGCTTGTGATGCTTTACAGTTGAGAGGTAGTTATACCCACGAACATTGTATGGTTAATGTGAACCAAAGAATAAGGCCATATATATATATATGTGAAAAACCTATGCATCAGAACTTCCATCTGTGTTAAATTATTATTATTTTTTTTTTCTATACATGAATATATGGGGTAGGTAGGTAAAGCTTTGCATACATATAAAACTGCATTTGTTTCTTCATATGACTTAAATGTGAGCAAAAATAAGTGTAAGCCATTAATGGGAATCAATACCAGAGGTATAAACCTGGAACAGATTCAGGTATATCTGACTGAGAACATGTGGGCAAGACTGCTAGCTGGGAAGGATTCAAGAATGCAGCTTGTTCTGTAGACTGGGGAGCTGATTGCTACCTATGACACAGTTGTTTTACTGCTGCTGGTAGAGGTGCTCCAGAGCAAACAAGTTTAGATGGACAAGCAGAAGGGTTTGGGTATATCTGCTATGTTGCAAATGCTTATTCATTTGAAATTAATTCAATCTGAATTTTATTTTGTAGGTGCAGTGGTGTCCCATGGACTGGTTTTGTTTAATTTCAGATGGTTCTTCTCTCCCTCAGAGAAGAATATAAGATTTTCCCTCAGAATTTTATATTGGCAAATAGAAATTATTCATTAAAAACTCTTCTTCATTCTGAGCAAGCTTGAGGGGCATTCTTAAACTGCAATCTGAATAGAAGCAGTTTTATGAAGTAGGTACTACACTTTTTAATGTGTAGTAACCAGACTACTGTAATGAGGTAATCTCATGCAAATTTTATAGGGCATTGCTGAACTGGTGTTTGTGATGTACAGCATTTGTACATCAAATGGTCTGCATATCCAGCTATGGCGAAGTGGCAAATGCATGGTAGTTTTTAAGAAAACTACTCCAGTGTTCTGGAATTTAGACCAGCAAATCTGATTTTCATACCAACAGTAGTGCTGAAACCCGCAGAATGGGACAGAATTAATATGTATTAAATAGCTGTTATATATTAAAGATTTGTAAGCTTTTGAAGAGGTAAGACAAAAATCTATCATATAAAGAGTCAGAAGGCCACTGTACAGAGCCATTCAGTCAACACAGTATGATTATGTTACCAAAAACTGGTGATGGGTCCCTATATTTAAAAAAAAGAAAACACAGGAAGGGAAAAAAAATTACCCAAAACCAACAAACAACCTCCTCAAGCTGGTATAGAATAATATGACTATTTTTTTGGATTATATTTCTCAATGAGCACTTATGCTTCAATCTATTAGCAAATGATTTGTGAAAAGAGAGTGAATAGTGGGATGTTGAAGCATACTGCAGGCACATATGTATTAAAGACAACAAAAATGGAACACACAGTGAAGAGATGCAATGCTTTCTAAGGTGATTAAAATGGCGTATGAAAGACTGTCAGAAGAAAGGTTCCTAATTATGTGTGAACAGTAATTGGTTCTTAATTGGTTATACTTGAAAAATAAGATCATCAGGGTAATTGTGAGTTTGAGTTTAGTGTTGATTTAGATACCGAGTTGTCTAAACAAAAACAACAACAACAAAAAAGTGAACAGAATTTCAGGAATTAAAAGTAATTAATAGTTTCCAATAAAAAGAAGAGAGAATGAAATGAAAAGCTTTATTTATGGTACTGTGTGCCCTTGATAAATGTTATTACTGGATACTCTATGATTTTTCTTTTTACCTTACCTTCAGAAGCATAGTGTTCCAACTACAAAAAATGCTGAGAAAGGCAAGCAGAGCAATCAGATGTCCTGGATGGCTTTTCAATGGGATGAAAGTAAATAAATTAAGGTTTTCAATATAGGAAACTGTGTGCCCTTACTCATCTCATTGAAGTCTATGAACTCTTTGAATAGCAGGGAGAAGATGAAGAGGGAATGATTTGTTCTGTATGTCTCCTAAGGTGAGAATGAGGATGTATCTAATGAGGCAGCAAGTTATTAAATAAAAGGAAGTACCTTGTCATATGCCACATAATTAAATTAGAACTCATTTCTGCAAGATGACAGAATGGCCAAATGTAAAAATGAACTTATGTTTGGACAAAATCGTGGCAAAAGAGGTAGTCCATCAGGGTTATTAAACATAATGTTTGGGTAGTGTCTAATCCATAAAGCCTCCTGGCTCAGAAGTGATTGGAGAGAGGGAGACTGTATCAAAGGAAGGATTCCTGCTTTTGTATAACTGTCCTGCACTCTTTAGCTTAACCTTTTATAGCTGCTCTGGAGTTACATTCCTAGCTGTGTGTCCTGTTTTTGGTCTTGAACCAGAAGGCAGAAGCATCCATTCATTTTAGAAGCACATTCTTTCCCTGTAGAGAGACTGAATACTTATTTTTATGAGTATTTGTTTGACCTTTTCAGGTTTCCAATTGTTTAATTAATTTTAATTGATAGTATAGCACTATTATCAGAATGTCCTAATTTGCTACTCTCAAATTGCAAACTATGGTTTCTGCTCAAAACTGCTTTCTTCTTTGAAAGGTCTTGATTGATATCTGTGAACTAAGCACTTGAAAACCAGTTTGTAAGACAGAAGAGGAAAGAGAAAAGGATTTGCATGGATCTAGAAAAGTGTTTACAGGATACATATAAGAAGTGCTTGCACAAGCACACACAAGTAAATAATGAATTACTCATTTGCTAGAGCTGCCCCATTTGTTGCTCCTTACACACAGACTTACAGTTTTAAACAAACTTAAACAGAAGAGCTAGCAAAACTTGTTTGAACTCGGCAGGTTGTTGTGGGGTGTTGTTTGTATCCTTTTCTATCCCCTCCAGACAAGCAAAGAAATTCCTAAGCCCTCAATTGTTAAGTGGAAGTCAGCC
>JBCJKH010062783.1:0-25403 GCA_039877255.1 Loriculus beryllinus
TCTCACCTGCATACTGGGGAAGCGATTGTCTGAACCATGGAATCCACCTGTACATCTTTTAATCTCAAGCGGTTTCCTATTAAAAAAATCACAGTTTCTGTAACTCACACTTTATAAATCATATCAGTAAAAACTGCATTCAGTGATGCACTGTTCATGTATCTATTTAAAGATTTAGAGGCTTGTCCATAGGGAACAGAAAGTCTTTAAAAAGAATAGAAAGCTCTGGAAAAGAACGCCTTGAAAATAACTTTTTCTGCAAACGCTATCTGCACCTAGTTTCCTCAGCAAATGTTATCCCTTTGGAAATCGTAAATGTTCAGAGTAATTTAAAGCCAAATATCAGATTACATATAAACAAAATGTTTGTTCTTAGGGTAACAGATTTTCACTGTCATTTGGGTAACAGCTTCACAGGACTTCAGTAGGTTCTTAGTATTTCTTTGGTTTTTAATAAAAACTTGTTCACAGTTAGACAACAGGACTTACTGAATACATGGAATGAAACTTTTTTTTTAACAGAGGTGTTCAAAATTATATTATTATAGTAGATGCTATTCTGGTACTGTATAATCAAGTACTGAAAACTGTAACTTACCTAGCAAGCTGCCATTGGGAGTCTAAATAGAAGTGCAATGGTTCAATCCGGTCATTATAGGAATAATGGAAACGCTTGGGTAGCATTTGTTTCATGTAAGCTTTGAAAGGCTGATTTGGTTCTACGCACTGAAAAGTTAAAAATACAAAATGTACTTCATTCAATCAAACTTTTGCTTATGTCATGCACAGTTCTTACAATGTACTTCAATTGCAAAGGTCCTGCAATAACTTCCACTAAGGACAACAAGACTCTCTCAGGTTTAGATTTTTATCACCTGAGGACACGACCAATAACCATTTAAATAACAAATACTGTCTGGTTTTGCATTCAGTAGTTATTGAAATAATATTTACATTGGGTTATGGACATAACTTTTTTTTTTACAGGAAATTATACAGAACCAAACAGTACAGATTAGAATTAATGAAGATTTACACCAAGATATACCATCATGACACATTCACAAGTTGTAGACTATCCACTGCAATAATTCTACATCTCTGCAATACAGAAAGTAACAGGCATTCAAAGGGTTTTCAGACTGATTCCTCAAGGACAAATAGATTTTTCCACCAACTAAGATCCATTAATGATTTAAAAAACAAAAAACACCCCTAAAAACAAAAAAGGAAAATACCCACAAACACACACAAGAAAAAAACATCAAACAAAAACCTCTACTGTAATATTGGAATGTTTGAAAAGTGAAGTATCTATACAAACAGTACTGCTCTTACCACCAGCAGTGTCTGCACAGCTGAGTGGCAAACTGATTGTGGTGCAGGCGTAAGAACAGGTACAGAGTAAAAAAAGCAAGTTTCTTAAAATGGAGGAAAAAAAAGAGAAGAAAAAAAATCAATAACCTCTCTCAAAGTTATTTATCTAAAAGGTGTGGGCAAGAAAATCTCATGCTTGTCCAGGAAATGGAGCTCAGCTTTACACAGACTTGGCCCTCAGCCAGTATGGTCCAGATACACAAGTTCTCAGTTTGAAGAGCAACATGATACAGTTAGTGAAAAGAGTTGAACACAAAACCCCAGTTAATGCACAACCAGATAGCCATATGACACCTTAGCCAACTTTGACCTTCCCCTGAATGGAATTACTTTTGTTGTTAACTGTATTGCGTATGGAAGGTCACCAATTCAAAGTCCAGATGCTATAGAAGTAGCCCAGCAAATAGCTGATGCTATAAAACACTGTAAACGTCAAGAGAAATTAAGCTAGAACAACAGACACAACGACACTTACCGTGAGGTTTCTGACAATGCCTTCATAATTAACTGGAAGAATCATATGTAAGAATTAGTCACCTAAATTTAAAAAAAAAATCAGATATAAAATGAAAGCATTGCCATCACATCACATAATTAGCTGAGTTTCAAAAAAAATCTGGACATAAGAAGTTGTTTTTCCAGAATGAGAACCACTTGGAACAGAACAATCACTAAACTGTCACACTACTGCTTTTATGAAATTTTACTGTACAGTTCTCCCCTTGCTTACTTATTAAAAGATTTAAAATTTTAAACTATGTTAGCCACAGTTAGAAATAGAATCCAAGAAGTACATTTTCACAAACGAGGCAACTAAATGCTGCACTAATCAAGCTGTATTTTTCCTGCTTGCTAATAAACTTCTAAGGAAAAAGAAACAAATACAACAACCAGAGTAGCAGTTTTATCTGGCAAGCATCCTTAGAAAGATAACCAAGTGCAAGCTGGCTAAGATCCAGAAACTTAGATTCAAGCCAAAAAGGACCATTACATCATTGAGTTTGACATTTTGTATCACACAGGCCGATTACATTTCACACAGTTACTCAGTCCTGAGTCTGATACCCAAAGCATATAAAGGATCACACTGGCAAGGAAACTATTAATACTTCCTGCATAGATACATGCAGTTTTACAAAGACAACTTCTGCTCCTTCATGAAAACAGTGCACATTTCAAAAGCTGGAGATGCTCTGCTCTTCTTATTCCTGAACTTTTTTCTCCAGGGAGAACCTGGAACTTCATTTGAGAACTCCCATGCTCCCCAAGGAAACATTTAAAACAATCTGGAATAGCATCAACCAATAAAGTAAGCAGGACTTAAAGTCACTGAGGTCTACAAGTTTTAAAGGGCATGGAGAAGAATAATCTAAATAGACAAAAAAACACTATCAGGTGTGAAGGGAACACCTGTATCCAACATTAAAAAGTATTAAAACCTGCAGGCATTAAGTGTTCATCTAAAATGAGACTGCAGAGGTTGGATGAGGCTTTGAGCAACCTGGTCTAGTGGAAGGCGTTGCTGCCCATGGCAAGGGGGTTAGAACTACATGATCTTTGAGTTCCTTCCCAACCCAAACCATTCTGTGATTCTAGGATTCTATGAATCAAAGTTTAAAAATTTTAAAGCATTCATTGATTTATTCAGGTTTACTTTCTTATTTATGTTTATGTGTAGTTTACTCAGGTGCTGTCAGGCCATTTGGCCATTTTTTTATACTAGGAAATAATACTCATGTAAAAGACAGTAACAGTCTAATGGTCCTTTAAAACATAAATACAGCAAATTCATACATGAACTGGTAAATCAGGAAATGAGGTGAAAGATGAGACGGGCACCAAAGATCTGGTTCAAAGGAATGCCATTCACAAGGCAAAAGCATTTGCAGTTGGTCACTCCGAGGTAGCCACCAAAAGCAATCTGTAGGATTCAAATGAACTTTCAGCCCAGCCTTTAAAAAACACAGGTGCACTACTCCTTATTTCTTCTTCATCATTACCCAGGTTGTACCTAGGTTGACCTTCACTCAGGTTTACCAATGGAATATATGGATCCTAAGATCGTATTCATAAAGTACAAAAGTGTATAACCAAGGAACAAAAATTAGTTTAGCAATTACATACAAGAGAAATACTCATCTGGAACATTATTAGGTCTTAGGCGAGCTGCAGGACCAGGTACTACTGTGAAATCTTGAACATTGTCCAGATATCTGTTCAGATATGCTGTTTTTCTGCAGCTCCCTGCTTCCATCCCTGCAAAGGGAAATAAAATTAATTTTAAAATGGGAATACCAGTGTAGGAAAACCCGGCTGAGGCAAAAATAGTCTGATTTTCACCTACACTGATTATCTCTTGCACGATCTTGATAGTACAAGGCAGAATTTCTACAGGTATTAGCTGCACCATTAACCTTGCCAAAAGCATGCAAGTATAAAATCAGAATATTATTATAAAATCAGGTATTAAATTCTGATCTATTTTATAAAATTTAATTTACCATGATCTGATATGAAAATAATGTTCAGGCATTTATGCAAGTTCATTTGCTTGAGACCATCCATCAGCATCCCTACTATGTTGTCCACTCTCTGTAATGCCATAATGACCTGTAGGGCAAAAATTGGAATGTAAAGTAAATGTTAACACTTCAATTAAGAATTGAATTTATTTCTAGAGAGAGTGAATAAATTTTAACTGTAACAGTATGTGCTAATAAAGAACAAGTAGCTCTCCTTACAGACTATTCAAAGCTAGATGCAGCCCAGACATGTATGAAGGACACAGGTGATCTAAAACTGCAGCAATGCCCACATTATAGCCAGTGAGGGTGGTTTCAAAAGTACGGCATAGAGGATGTTTATTGCATTATGAGGGGTACAACCAAGGGCAACATGGAATGTCTTGCCTAAGAGTGCAGATGCTGATGGGAGAACACCAGAGGGCTGAAGAGAATAGAGGAAGCCAAGCCTGCAGTACTCTTTCTCAAAATCCCTGTTGAGAAAGACCCTGGAGTAAACTGTCCTTGAAATTGTGACTGGATATCAGCCTCAAACTATTCTAAAGGGACTGAAAAAGCCTCGAACAAACTACCAGCCTAGCCTTGTTCATGATCAGGGGTCTGGTGTTCAAGCTCATTTGCACAGGTATAGCCACTGGAGCTACTTTTGAATACTTGCCAAGAAAACAATGCCAAAAAATGTACTTTTTAATAAAGTTACTCTGTTATCTCATTATGCTACTTGTATAAGCTGTCTGGTTTTATGTGAACAAAGATGAGATGCTCCTGGGGAGAGTATGTTAAAACCCTCAGGATCTTTTTCTCCAAAGCATTCCTGACATACAGAACTTCAGATCCACTTATTACTCAAAGAAAACTATAAACAATTTCAACACTTTCCCTATACTGCAGTTCTAATTAGTTGTCTGACACTTCACTGAGCACTTACACTCATCTTTCAGTTCCTTAAAGAAACAGTAACTGTTAATACCTTAGAAACTGGCAAGAGGTTTTTACTGTTGTCACCACTGAGGTTAAATACCTGATTAAGATGCCCAAACTTCCTAACCGTTCAAGACAAAAGAATTTTACAATGTTCCTGAATTTCCAGGAGCTTTTTCCTTTGCATTTTTCACTGTGGTTTATTAAAAGGTAGTGCTATTTAGCAGTTCTGGAAATAGTAGCTGTCCCCAAAAAATATTCTTATTTATAAAGTAGGTACAGCACAGACTGTGATGGCATGAATATCCCTTTTACCACCGTCTTTCCAAGAACATATAAAATCTAACAACAGGGAGATAAGACCAATATTCACCTAACTTTTGCACAGAGACTGTGGGAAAACAAATGACAACTATAACATGAATGCTTAATCACCGAAATTTGGACCATTGCTATAAAAATCTTTATTCATGCTAAATTGAAAGTATACGAATTTTCTGTGATTCCTTCACCCCAAATCAACATAAAGAATTAGTATCAATAGATAAAACTACATACAAGACATATCCAAAAATGCTTTTTCAATTAAAGTTATTGAAATAAAATAGAAATTAGACTTACTAAATAGGCTGTTTATTACATGCTTTGATCTCAGTGTTAATTATGGATGGACTGTCTATTCACAATTCTTTTTCCTCATAAGCATACTGAACATGGTTTTGGTTAACCTAACATGAATCATGAAAGTTTATTATAGAGTCAGAGAAAAGATTCACATTTTAAAAAATAATAAAGTTAAGAAATTACAAAACTACTTACTCCGCTGCTTACTGGTCCAAACTTATGGCCTGAGGAATCTGGTTCTTCTAAATACAGAGTGTAAAAGTGTGGTCTATATCAAACAGTACCAAAAACGTAATATTTTATATACACGTTGAAACAGATTGAAGAGATTATATTTCAACAATGGATATCAAATATTGGAAACAACACTGTCAGAGGAAGAACACATTAAAGGGAAATAGAGAAATGTAACTTAATTATAAAAGATTTCAGTCATAGAAACAGGCTTGCATTAAGTACTTTAACTGTTAGAATACTGTAGAAGATACTGTTTAAAACAGAAATCATATTTACAAAGTGATTAACTGCAACACTACTTGAACAAGAATTTGCAATTGCATATGTACCTTTCATCTTCAGGTAACTGCAGCCAGCGAAGAACAGTTACCACCCTTTCTTCAAAGGGGATTGAGCTGTATCAGAACAACAGAAGATCAACAACCTTGTACTTCCAAAACGGAAAAAGTTTTAGTCACACATTACAAAGTCAATGTACTTTAGCAAAGAAATTTTAATTCAACTAGACATCATTAATGGTTATTTAGCAGGATGAAAGTTTACTCTAATTGCCTGTGAGTCTACAGAAGTTAATGGCCTGATCTAAAGCTCTCTTGAATATTATCCCAATTGATTGTAATGTGATTAGAATAAAGCTACCAGTATCGTGTTTATTATACAAACAGAATAATTAGTTTTAAAGTGCAAAATCATATGCAAGTTTCCACTCCTGTACTAAAATTTGAGAAAGTTTCAGATTGGGGATGGTTTGTTGTTGGGTTTGGTTGGTTGGTTTTTGGTTGTTGGGTTTTGGTTGGTTTTCGGTTGTTGGGTTTTGGTTGGTTTTCGGTTGTTGGGTTTTGGTTGGTTTTCGTGTGAGTTTTGTTGTTGTTTTGTTAAATGTTTAAACAGTTTGAATACAAGTTCTCCACCATGTCACAAAGTAGATGCTCTATATCAAGGAGATCAACAATACGCATGTTGACCTAGAACAAGATGAGGCACCCACAAAATTAGTAATTCAGCTACTTCATACAAGTTCAAGTAACGAGGTACAAGTTCCTAACAAAAAAAAAAAAGATCTAAGGTGACAACCAGAATTTGACTACTATAAGAAGAGTATAGGAAATGATCCTAGGAAGATCAAAATGAAAAGTCTGATTTCTTGGGCGAGTTTTGAGATTATTAAATAAATGGTGATAGACAGATTTATCTAGAATTTTCATTAGTCAGAAAAGGTTTAGCTGAAGTGAAGAGCAATCACTAAAATACGACTGCCTTAAAATGAAATACTTTAAAATTTGCAATGAAAGTAATTTTACGTTGGAACAATTTACACAGATTACTTAAGTTTTCATTGACAATATCATGACAATCTATGATCTATTCAGTGTATGAGACATTTGGGCTGAATGAGTCTAAACACACTCACAAAAGATGTTCGTAAGTAGAAACAGAAAAGCACTAAAGCTTCAAAGCTGGCTGCTCTTAAAACTGACTTTCCACATCTTTCCTTAAAACATTTGTTGCGCAATGATAAAATAATTAGACAAAGAATCTACACTATACTGAAAAAAAGTTAATTGGAGCCTATCTTTTCACATGTTGCATACAGCTATTTGGAAAAGCAGGATGGAAGAGGAGGAAATTATGATATCTCTGGTGTACTTCCCATTGCAACAGTTTAAGTAAAATATTAATCCAAGACACAGGAATTTACATACCTATTGTATTTTTCATATAAGTTTGGAAAGGTTCCATTAACTGCTACGTCTGACCCAGGCCAAAAGAACGTAGCAGCTTTTAGACCTTGGTACATAGCCGTTAGCCAAATCTGCAGGACAACAATCACCATCATTAGTGCAGGTCACTAAGTTAACCAATTAACTGCAAGATCCACTACCAGCTCTGTAACTTTCAGCAAGACCAAAACCTAAGATTATATGTGGAGCACACCATACAGTCAATCTTGCATGTCATCTGCAGTCCAGATATACCTTGCAGCCTAATTCATTATGGCAAATACTTGGGTCCCTTCTGCTGGGTAGGGACCTATGTAGGGGAAATGTCTCAAGAACAGTGAAGTAAGAAGGGGTAGGAATGCTTTGAGGACCTATGTCCCACATACTCTGAAATATAAAAGTAGGACTTTGGTCAGCTCTTCGATTTTACTGCTAATCTCATGATTTGCAGATTTCTGTCTGCCTTCTGCATGTTTTCCTGTCTCACTTGTGCAAACGACTTCTCAGTGGCTTGCAAAGTCTACCCTTATGTGCTCTTCCCCACCAAAAAATAAATTCGTCCTCCCACAATACCAAAACCAGTTACAATAGTTGCTTCTTGCTATTTTTCAGGATAGCACTCGTCCCATGCCACTTCATTTTGATGGCATCAGTAGGTTTGCCACAGCTGTATAATTGAACTGAGATGTTTTCTTTTAAAACTGCAACTTTACACTTAGTAATCTGGGCACAGCGTAAACCTTTACTACTGCTGATTACTAAAACTAACGTATTTGTCAATTTCCTCAGAAAAGTTAGCTGCAAGCCCACTTCATATTAAAACCAGAATAAAATCTTGTATCTTTATTAGTTAAAGGAAGTTTTCTCCTTAAAGAAAATTACATTTAAGTTCAATAAAGTCTGCTGCACTTTATTTCATTTGTCATTTTGCTGCTCTAGTTTAGCAATTCCTAATCATGATGAGTAATACTTCTCGGCTGACTTAAAGCACCCTCTGTATTCTTTCAACATCACTATGCATCTAAGTGATATTAAGTAACATGACAACAGGCCAATGTACATTCTCAGCAGTGTTATTAATACTTACTGGCTGCCCTTGGTACCACTGTGGATTAAACTTCTCTTCACTTTTAAGGGTGAAGGATGCATTTCTTTTGGGGTCATACATCTTGTTATCAATTATACCATGAGATTCAGGATACAGACCCTGTAATTGAGAGTATATCTTGCTACAGTGTTATAAAGAACTTTCCACCTATATAAACACATGTCCGTTAGACAAATACATACAGTGAATAATCTATATGCGACTTCCACTACACCAGTACCTCAAATTAACAAATTTAACAGCATCACTCACCATTGCCACTGAGCCCTACCTTACAATTCTTAATTGCTTCTCAGTGAGATTTAAAAACAAACAAGCAAACAAAAAAAAATAGGCAAGAAACTTCCTCTGGGATCAAACTGAAAGACAACCTCTTAGTTCACACATCTGTTTTATCTTTAGTATCAATGACAAAGCAATTACTTCTACTGAACCTCCATCACATGGCCAAAAAAAAGATTTCAAAGGAGAATTGCATATCAGCAGATGAAAGCCATTACATAAGCAGTAAAAGTGCTACGAGGCACCAGATATTAAGTAGTTTTAAACAGACTTTGTGTTCTGCCTTCAAGGAGACTGGCTCCTTTTTACTTTAAAGGATATAACACCACCACCATTAGGACCCTGATAAACATCACTCCGGGAGAGCTGAGACAAAGCTCTATAGTGTATTCAGGGGCAGTTTCACATGGCTGCAAGGCATGATTAATGCCTTCTCGTTGCATATTCAACAACAGATATTTGTGAGGATCACATATTTAAACATCTCATTCCTGAATCTGTGCTCCTCACTTGTCAGAAGTCCTGACAAACTAAGAAAGTCGAAAAGAAGTTGTAGATCATCATATTTGACTGAATTTAGTCTGACATATGAAACTAAGAAGAATGTGCTGGATTCCAGCCCTGCATTCAGTGTTGAAAACCTCATTGTTTCTTTTTCTTCCCACATGTAGAAGGTGATAAATTTACAAGATCAGCTTTGTGACATTCCTATCCAGGTTTGGATACACTCTATCAGAGTCAGTATCAATGTGATGTTTAAATCTTGCCTTTCACTTCATATTCTTCTTTGCATCATGCTAAGCTACCTTAAAGAACTGGAACAAAAGTGGCTGTGCAAAGGAGTCGGGCTGCTCTCTCAGGGAGAGACTGAGATGCAATTTAGTGGAAATATTTACACAAGTGGGGAGTTGCAAAGTGATGTGACCTTCCAGCTATATAGGAATTCTTGCAGGTAGTCTTGGAAGCATTGGATTACTTAATCAGATTAGATCTGACCACTGAGTTGTAGCCTTATATAATGACTGTCTTTATCAGTTATAATCTGTTTCATATTCTGAAGGGAAATCCTATTATTTTAATACTAAAAAGTACAGTAGGTCCATGGAGACAACTTGATAATGAACAGTCTCTTCAATAGTTCAAACCAGAATACACAGGAATACTTACTGTGACAATGGAGTAATGATTGGGAAAGGTTTTTGAAGGATACACTGGTCTCAGACTGGAAGTGTATGTTCCACATTTCTCTACAGAGAGGAAGAAAGAAAACCAGCAAAATTACAGAAATAAAAGCCTCTAAGAACCCTTGCAAGTGTCTCTCATGAAGATATACATCCACTAGGAGAAACAAAAAAAAAAAAAGATATTTCCAGAACATTTTTATTCTTCAAAGTTTAGGAGTTAATACTTCATTTTTCTTCCTATATTCATTGACAAGCTGACTAAAAGCATATGATGCAAATTTTACATACTTCTAATGACTGACTTTACTATTCATATGAGCAAAACCTACAGTCCTTATGAAAAACATGCATAGATAAGAACAAATAATCAAGGAAATCATACCCTCCAAAACTGCCCTGGTATGCACTAAGTCAAGTCTGCAGCTGAAGACCAACTAGCCTTCACCCTGCGTGCTCTCAGTGATGCCCTGGCTGTCTCAGTCACCTATCAAATCACTGTTTACTTACCAGTCTGCAACCTTTTTTTTTTTTTTTTTTTTTATAAAAATGAGCTCTTAGGCTAGGATGGATCTCAAATTTTCCTTTATCTTGATATACAAATCATAAGGCAACTATATAAAATACAAAGAAAATAAAAAAGCAAGGTTTCATACCAAAAAATGTTGCATCAGGGCAATTTGAGCTCATTGGCATTAGGGTATTTGGATTAGATCTCAGCTGAAATCATCCATTTGAGCTGACCGACACATAAAAAGAAGCCAAGCCGGAAAAGTAAATCCTCTCAAGTTATACAGACATTCCCTCCCACATCTGCATTCAAATCATCCTTTGTACCCTTTTTGCTACTGCAAAACACTTGACATATTTCAACCACTTCTAAATCTGCTGTTAAGGCTGTTTTCTGAAATATTTTGGGGTTTTGTTGGGGATAACTGGGGAAGCAAGGTTTTGGGTTTGTTTTTTGGTTGGTTTTTTTTTTTTTTACTGTTTTTAAAGTAGGATAAAAGTGTGCTTAAAAACTCGGCTTGGCCAACATCCTAGGGGGTTTTGCTTGGAATTTCCGTAAGAATTATCTTTCTTCTTGTTGCCTTGGTTAAAGACAACTTAAGACAAAAGAAGAATTTATTTTAAACTTGTGATACCACAGCCAAGAAGTACATGAAAACATCATCTTCTCTCAAAGCCGTACATGCACATTATTTCTGTCTCAGCTCCATGCTGAATTGCCACCTTTCAGCAGGTAGCAGAGAGTGAGCGCATAATAAAGCTGGCTAGAAAGTTATGAAGATTTATCCAAGGAGACATCAGAACTTCATTGTAGGCATGGCTGAATTAACAGGACTAGATAATGGAAATATTTCTAACTAAGAGAATGCTGGACTTGTCATCAAGCATATTAAAGAAAAACTCTGGATTTAGCATAGCTCTAATTTTATAAAGAACTGGGCAGTCTGAGAAGCTACTTAATGCAAGTAACTGTTCACTGCTTTGTAAACAAGCATTCATAGATGGTCTCTCTTTTTGAACATCTACATGTAAAATGGATAACTATGAACCCCAAAAAGATTCAATTTTATTTTTATTTTTTTATTAGTAAAGCACTTTAACCATTATGGTTACTTGTGTACCAGAGATTCATCACCCTTTCCTGCGCAGTAAAGGGTAGCAACATTTGTAGCAACATTTATCTTTACAATATGACTCCTTCCACCATTTTCAGTGCTTAGACTCACAGAACATGAAGCCCCTTGAGATTTGAAGCCACACGCCCAAGTGTCACGCAATATACACACCACTGACACCAATTTTCATTCATGATATTTTCTCTGGCTGAAGAAAGCTTGCATTATCTGGGCTTTTCACCCAGCATTTTACTGGAAGAGGTGGCTGGGGGAGAGGGGGGTGGGACCTGAAGATCTTGTAGTATATCCTATCATAAATGTCTTTTATCAGATTAAATAACATGCTCCAGCATAATGTGAAACCGTAGACATAATGGACAAATATTTTCCCCCAGACAAGACTTTATTTTGTCATGTCCAAAGCCTGTATTAGCCATTCTGATTTTAGAATCCTTTAAAAATGTAAGTTTTGACCATCTAAAACTCCATGGTTCTGGAGAACTGAAGCAATGTTGAAGAGGATGCTAAGATATTTTAAGATATTCGTATTTCTTAGTGGTCAGAATTTATCATAGTTTCAGCGGAAAAAGAAATACAAGTTTATTATAGAAATCAAAGACAGAATTTGCACTGTAGCGCATCCAGTCAAAAGAACCCAGAAACTTCACATGTATAAATGGATGTCACAGCCTGGAAGTCCTACAGATGCTTTGTGGCAGCCAGAGCTATAACCATTTGCAAAGGCCAGCCTCTTCTTGCAGTGCTCAAGAAGTCTTCTTCAACAGAACTGTTCTGTAACTATATTTAATGAAATTGTTTCAAATGCCTTGTTTTATTCTAACATGGGTCAAAATGAAAAAAGCTAAAACCTCAAATACATCTGTGAGTTGTTATCCTCTGGAACAGGTCAAACTGTAACAGCCACTGTACAAAAAAGCAAGTATTTTTACCAATTTATTTTTAAGCCAAACTGAAGCCAGTCACCCCAGGTAGTAATTTATGAATGTCAAGAAGATTGGAGTATTCTTCAGACAAGAAATACCATCAGCTCTTTACAGACCACAGCCAAAATAGAGACACAAAATGCAAAGTTAGTTATACTCTAGGAAAGTTAAGTAAGACACTATAAAAGCTAGGAAAAAAAAAAAACCAACCATGCTTATGAGGCTCTCATTTCTTCTGCAAATGGTTGCTAAATAAAGGTTTTCTCAGATTCAGCACATTTCTACCACCCCTTCTATATCACCTATTCCTAGTCTCTTCCTTCTCTTTTACAAACATAATCAAATGCTTTCTAACTTGCTTTCCATTTTCCAAAGCTATTCCATCTGAATATGAGACAATATACAGAGTAAAAAGTGGGTCTACTTCTATTTTGAAGAAATAAACTCACAGCAAAAAGCATCCACCTCGTAAGTATAAAAGGGGTTCTCAGTAATTTTTAAGGTTCAGTGAAAATCCAAAGGGCCCTTTCCTCATGCCCTCTCCTACCTTTTGCCCTTCCACCCTCCCACACCTCAAATTCTCTGTGCATGGCTGTTATTTAGAGCACCAACTTCCATTTCCATGGAGGAAGAGTGAGGATTTCAACAAGCAGAGCTGCTATTGATTTTTCAGATAAAACATCATGATATTGCTTAGACAAATAAGCTACTCACGTAATTTGCTAATAACAGGTAGAAGTCCGCCCCAAGTCCGCAGGTATTCTGCTCTGAAGCCATCCAATGAAAATAGTAACACTGGAGATTTGGTAAATCTGAGCAAGCAGAAATTGAAGTATTAGAAGACTGACTCCAAGAAGCAATTTCCAACCACTTATTTCAAGAAAGTTTCCCTCACATAGTGGGGATGCTCAATATGGGACCATAAATCAGACTAAGGAAGTAAATCTTCCTAAGCAGGCAGGCTTGCAGGCTGTGAGCAGACCAGCCACCTAGTTCCTCACCTCACAGGCTGGTGTAGCAACCCTACCCAAAAAGGCTGAGGATCTCATGCACAGGGCCTGATTTCACAAGCACTCATAAAGAATGAACCAAGTTGCTCATGCAATCTGCCTGATGGGTTTGGAACTCCTGATCTTGAAATCAGTCCCACTGGAGCAATACTCAACTACTCCAACCCTGCCTTCCACTCCAAGGTAAAAGCAGGGAAAGAGAAAAATGTGAAGCCCTTATTCTCTTTGCTCCTGAAAAATTCGTGATCTACCTGGCAGAGGGGGAGAAGTTATCTTTTTACATGTACATATACAGTGCATAAAAAAAAATGTAACAAAGTCTCATGTACAGGATTTGTTAAATCATCAACTATAACACAGATTTTTCCCCTTTATCCCATAAAGTTTATTTAACCAGAAAGAACTTGATTACTGTACCAGAAGTACTACCAACCTCCACACTGAAAAATGTGGACTTATGACTGGAACACTGTAGCAGTAGTATTTCTGCCTAGAACTTGACAGAACTTTAGAAACTATTCCACTGGAACTAGCAAAAATAAATTCTCCCCTCCCACGATCTACAGGACCCATATTTTCCAGCTTTGACTGGCTTCCAGCTTCAGCCCTATTCAACAATTTCTCCCCAGCTGTAAATATTTAAAAAATCCCATCACAAACAGGAATAATCACCAGTAATTTCTTCCTCATAGAAAAACTACCCTATGTTTGACCCATAGAAATGAAAACATGTGAGACTGCAAAAAAAAATCACTGCAGTGCAGCAACAACCAATGAAAATATAGATTCACATCAAAGGACTGAATGTATTTTACATGCCAATTGCAAGCTCAGATTTCCTTTTTATGTTTACAAAGTGTAAAATGAAAATGTTTAAAGCTTTGTTGCACTTCAGTTTCCCAAAATAAAAGTGAGAAGACAAATATTTATAAAGCATTGGCAATTTTTTTTTTTAGTGAGTTACCTCACAAAAAAAGAAAATCCAGTCACAAGTGAAATATTTCTGTCTTAGTTCAGTCAAACGTGACTATATTAAACTGAAGATAAGTCAGGCAACCAAAACATGTCCTATCTTAAGAAAATTTCAACCAACAATGTGGACAATAGTTCAGCCAAGAGGCTTTAATTAGTCATAATCATTATATAGCCTACCCTACAGCCCAGACAGAATAAAACAAGACAGTGTGTTGGCAGCCTGCTTTTTATTTCTATGGTATAGAAATAAAATTATTTCTATAAAATTATTTCTATACTATGTTTTGAAAAATCTTAGTAAAGGCAGTTAGTTGGGAAGAAGAAATGAATGATCTTCAGACCAAGATCATTCAGATCAAAGTCCTCTGGCAGAAAACAGTAGGGAAAATGTCACGTACTGCCTTCGCCCATGTTACAAGTATTGTTTGCACCACAGATTCTGATCTCTGCAACTTCTGCAAATACCTTCACTGCCACCCCTCCCCACATAAAATTGATTCCCTCCACTGCAAATATCTCAAAACCTTCATGGAGAAGTTTCCTGCAATAAACTATGAACTTTTCAATATTACATTCTGACAAGTCTAATTTCAAAACAAAACAAAAACCAAAACCAAGTTTAAAACAACTCCTTAGAAAGGCACTTTACGCAACTGTTTCTGGTTTGGCATTTACAAGTAAACCAACTGTTAAGTACATGTTTTGGTTGTCTGCAAATCCAACTACTGACCCCCCTTCACACATGTAATATTAAACCAGGCACAACAGACCATTGCCACAACCAGGGAGACTGGCCATTTCACTTTACACTCTACACATGCTGAAACTCATATAGTTAAATGATCTGCCCTGTGTTCAAGGAAGCAAAGCACAACAGACAATGCAGAACTGCACTCTTTGGAACAGCTTCAAGTAAAATCCCCTGGCAAACTGACCTGAGCTCAGTTCTGAGGTATATCAGCAATTTCCATGACGTTTTCTTGTCAGTAGTCAAGGTTACACTTGCTGCTTCAAAAATGTGCCACCATGAACAAGCAAGCCTGGAGATAAAGTTTTGTTTCTACCTGTGATTCATGCTGGCTGTGTCCAAACAGTATGACAAAGGTGTTTCACAGTTCTTGGATAAATATGTATGCCACAGTCACATCCTGACTCCAAACTGAAGGAAATGCAGCGGTAATTACCCACTCTATAAACTGGCTTCTATGGAAACTAAATGCAGAAAACACAGGCTTGCTGTGGTCTAGCAGGTTCACCAGCCTGGATGATCAAGAGCCCAGAACTGCAGACCACACTGCCAAGCTGACCTGCATTACCACAGCCAAGTTAGACCACAATTAAAAGAAAAAAATAGAAGAACAGAAGAAAGAAGAAAGCCTCCTTGAAAAGCTAGACAGACTGCACAGAACTTCCTATCCCAAGCACTACTGACTATATAAAGCTGCAAAGCTTTCTTTTCTGGTAAATGTACGTAAAGCCTCAACAAGAGGTGCAATAGCAATCTTCAAATATACAAGAACCATCCGCAAAGAGGAAAGGAATCAGCTGCTCTTCCAGCTTACTGAACACAGAACAAATAGCAAGAGCTTTAAGCTACAGAAAAACCTAATCAAACCCGAGGAAAACCATCTAGCTAAGCACTAGGATAAACTGTCAAAGTAGGTTTGAATTCTCGTATTATTATTTCACTCTTATAACAGTGGAAAGAACTAGATCACTCCTGAAATCATCTAGCCAACTAACTGTATAATACCATTTAACAACACAGAGCCTAGCCTTGGAAAGACTTCAGTGTGTATTTCATTTTAAGCATTCAATCAGTCTCATTGAAATCATTGGGCTTTCCCAGATTAAGCACCTCAACAAATACCGCATTGTCTTTTGTCTATTCTGCACTACAAGAGCAAATGCAACTAAACCCAAAATGGAATAAAACCAGCAACTTTAATCCACAGAACATGCTGTATTAATATGTACAAAGTCAGAATTGCTATCCTGAGCCCTGAAAATGAGTACTGTGTTAGTCACCTGCACTCCTGCCCACCCCACCATAGGACAAAGTAGATTGTTTACAGAGCTGTTAGTTTTGGGAGAAGCTTGTGTGCTAAGAGCCTGAGATGAGGCTTTGGCCAACACTGTTCAATTCAACTTTGACCACACATCGCCCTTCCCTGGGCTGGGTTTTATTGCAACACTTCTGGTTTTGCCAGGATTAAAACAATTTTAGTAGAGTAACTACGTATTCTTTTCATGGGCTGAACAGAAATAACAAACAATGAACCCTAAAAAACAAGTTAACCAACAGGTGTTGCTCGATCTGCACAAGGCTCTTGCTTGCTTATCTACCCCTTGGGAGTAACACTTCTGATCTTGTGTTATCAGCATCCTAGAGCCAGCTCCCAGCACACGGTCCTGAATGGTCCCTGACCTCAGAACAGGACCTAATGACAAAAGCTTCCAGAACCACCTGGCTACCTCCCTCCTACATGGTGACTTATTGGGGACTTTGATTCCAAGCTGCACAGAACTCCAATTTCTGTCCTGGCGAAGGTTCCAGAGTGTCAGTGTTATCGCTCTGAATCAGAATGAAGAGCACTCATTTGGTATAAAAATATTCCAAAATGAAGTGTATTTTGTTTGACAATATTGTAACTCCAATGAATAAGTATAGCATGATTTAAATATCTTCAGTAAAAAAATGAAGTAGTGTTATAAGAACAGACTGAAATGTTTTACTTTACTAGAAATATCCACAGCACACCACAATTTCAAAATCATCAAAATGAAAATAGCTTTGATTTTTTTGACGCTTCTCAGACATGAACATAACTGAACTCAACTCATGCCCACAACATATCTACAAGCTATTTTCCAGTGGAATATTTCAATCAAGAGTCACTTCTATTAATAGAACTTACATATAAAAATTATAGCTTGCAGTCAACTTCAGCTATAAAATTAAAGATCTCACAGCAAAAACAGTACAAGAAATGCAGGCTTTTTTCCTGGCTGGGAGCTTTGCTGTTCTATTTGAGCCTGAGAGCTGATGCCATTATCTACATGAGTCATTCCTCACACAGTGCAGGAGCACAGTGCAGGGAGCGGACCCAATTTGGACCCAAATCAGAGAATACAAGTATCCCATGGCATTTTACACCTCTTAAAAGAAAGTAGTTCAGATGGCTTGCAAATATTGCTGGTGAAACAGAGACAGTGATCGGCCCACAGTTTGCAGCTCTGGGGCTTGAAAAGGTAAGGAAAGGTCTTCAGAAGCAACTGTGAGGGAAGCAGTCTTAGGAGCCTGAGACTGCTGGTTGAGTCCCAAAATATTTGGGAGAAAGGGTATTGGAGCACATGTAGGACAATAACGAGGCTGGCACAAGACAGAGCTGCCCAAGGTACACGCAACTGTGAGAGAGCAGTGTTCAGTAACAGGCATGTCTTGCAGGTCAAGCGAGTGCTGGGATACAGGAATGCTGCTGAGACAGAGCAACCTGATCTGTTAGCGAGTGCTACCAAATCCTGGCTGAACTGGCAGCTGCTTTTACCATGATAAGAAAGGCAAGCAGGTCCCAGGAAGGTACATTAGGGAAAATAATCTTAAAAATGTAACATAAGCAAAGAGCAGAGCTATGCAAATATACAATATCCTCACCCTTTTGGACACTGAGGTTCAGTAATGTCCTCACACTCTTCTTCAACCCAGCTTGCCTCTCCTTAAAACAAATGAGTGTGATTTAAGACAGTACATTCTCATTGATAAATGCAAGGTTTTTTTCATTTTACTGGATGCTTTGAAGTTGTATTATGTCCTTGCTCCTTTCATACAAAAATGGGTATATATATATATATATATATGAGAGACTGTAGGAACTTGTTGAGGATATTTACCTTTACAAACAACACGATAATTGACACAGCAATCTTTATTTTCCACACAATCATCTGAACAGGAACAATGATATTCCGGTCGCCTTTTCTCTCCACACCTGAATTTATTGCAGGTCCATATGTGGGCTAAAATACAGGTGAGAGAGAAGGACAGCACAATGATTAATACAAGTCTAATGCAGAATTCATTAACTGAATGTTAAGTTCCATCTCAAACGCATACTTACTGAAAACCAACCCTAGGGTATCTCATGCACGAATAATACTCCAAGTTTTGGCACTTCAGAAAACGGAATCATAGAATAGTTTGGGTTGGAAGGGGCCTTCAAATGTCTAGTCTAATACCCTGACTAACTAATCCAAGTACATAGACATTTGAATACAATTATGCAGCACATGGTTATCAATACCACAGATCAGAAAGAACTCTTTTAAATACGGTCATTTATGCAAGTTTAATTTTGATAAATGCGCACTATAAAGACACTCCCAAAACCAACTCCTCCAGATAAAAAACAAACTTGAATCTAGATTTGGAATGCCCAGAAAATACTGAGAAGCATTGCAATGGTTTTTTTACCAGTCACCATCTGCCACTCCAAATTTTTCAGCACCTCTTTGGCATAAGCATCACTCTGTTACTATTTGAGACTACACACATAGGCTCACAGGAAGACCTACTGACTTCAACTTCATTGCTGGTTTTAGTTGAGACTTTTTTTCCTAATACATATTGATTTTTCTGAATAGAATATTCCAATACATGGTATAATTTGAAGATAATTTTGTTATCAGTTGTAAACACACATAGAGCCTTTGCAGTCAAGGAGGATAAACCTGAATGAATTTACCAGCTGAGTGAATGCTTAAGTGAAGGCCTTACAGACATGGAATCCAAACATAGATATTTGAGTAGAATCAGTGATTTTCATACATGACTAACAACTAGAAATCCCTAGAAGTATTCCCAGGGGTTAATCTCACTTTCAGCAATACTGAACGTCAATAGCTATCAGGGTCAGTAAATCTTTACTTCTGCGAAAGAGAGAGAGAGAGAAAGAGAAGAATCTGTTATGGTTCTAGTTACATGATACTATTTGTAAATCAGAATTTGATTCTCCACTGATGTTAAGACTAATTAAATAAACAAAAAAACAAAACAAAACACACCACCAAACCACCACACAAGAAAAACAAACCACCACCACCACACAATAAATCCCCATTCTTCGTGCTGAGACAGACTCTCCAGTTTGGTTTTAAAGAATTCTTTAAATTGAGGGAGTGTGGTGTAATACAATACAGTGGAGAGCAAATCCCATGCAACTATTCTATAAACTCAAAGCTTTACAGAATTTAGAAGATCTTCCAATAACAGTCAGTTGAATTGAGGATCTAAGCCTAGTTTCATCATTTGGTTTTAAAAGTCAACAGTGGAATTTCTAATTTTAGGGTGAGAATAAATTGATAAATTTTACAAATACATGTAAAGACGAGTGAGAAGAAAAATAATTAACTGAAAAGAATGCTGCATATGAAGCACTAAGGCAAAACTAAAATAGAAAAAACAGTCAGGTTCTCTTCTTAGTATTCCTACCCACACTAACACTTTTCCCTGTCAAATTTCTCCATGGTACTTTTCACACCTTTGCATATCTGACCTTTACTTTTTGGCAAACCATGAGAACTGCTTCTCATGTCACAGTCATTCTCCACTAGTGGAATCTATTTTGTCACCTTGCCTTGTCCCAGAGGCCAGCACATGACCTTTGCTTCACACTCAAGCTGGGGACTAACAATGCAGAAGGACTGAGTAGCTGGATAAAGAGAGACGGCAGTTTTCACAGAGCTTCTCTGTCCTTCCCCTTTTTCATGCAGGCAATGACAGGAAGATACAATATGCAGAACACACTTCTATTCCTGGCTTGCCTGAGAATGTAGGAGTTTTACCCAGTGCCAGGGACAATGCAGGTCACTGTTCTCTCATCCCCCGACAGAGAACAAAAAGCTGGCTGAGACCTCAAGTTACAGTTGTTCCTCCTCTTTCCAAATGAGAGAGCAGCAGCACAGTCCCTCGCAGACTCTCACCCCATAGGAGCTATAAGAAAGTCAGCCGACTGGCTATGTCAGCTCCTATGCAGTCCAGCTGGGTGAAGTACAAGTTTTGTTTGTCTACAACAGCTGCACCAGAGTCCTGATGTTTCCATAGGAGTCCTCAGTACCACCATCACCACTGCAACTTCATCTGTGGTGCAATGGAGGGAGAACAAGGAGGGGGAGAACACCGATGTCAGAAAAACCTCACTGATGAGCAGCTCCCTTTTGCACTCACTATCTGAAAGTGGTCAGGGATTATGGCCACTGGACCTCAACAATACTCATACACAGAGCTGTCCCACATCACAGAACAGGAGAGTTCACCCCCACAACTTTTCTCCATCCTTACCTGGTTGTATACATGCTTCTTGGTAATCTAAGCAGCAGTTTCCAAGCTTGACACAATCTCTATCACAACGGCAGCTTCCAAAGGTCCTTTCAAAGCAACGACCTTTGCAGGTTTTCACTGTAATATTGGATAGTGTTAGGTATCAGTGGCTGAGTCCACATCAGTCAATATGCAAAAAAAATTAACAGAGTCAGTATGTGGAATGACACATAGTCATTCCACACAACTTACAGGATGACTGCAAAACACAGTAACAGCCAAAGGAAAAGTTTAGCATTTAGTTTCTCTTCTTACTGAACAAAAAATACTTTTTCATCATGTTGAACAAAGGGTTCTGCTCTGCCTTAGCAGGAATATGGCGTTTCATTATTGGAAGGAGAAGTGAAACAAAAGACTACAATTCCATTCACAACTGTCCCTGCCCTTCTGTATCACCAGAAAAATACAAGTACAGTCATTCAGAATATGGAAGACCTAGGTTTTCAGTAAGGGTGCCTTACATCGTAAAATGCTTTTACAGAGAACACTGATCTTCATTCTCATATCTGATACCTGTTCCACTTTCTATAAATAAACATTAATTAGAATCTAGACTGCATTAGCTATACTTGCAATTCCCACATGCTCATGCCCCGTTTGAATGTCTGTCCTCATACAAATCAGAGGAGCTGAAGGAGCCCCAGTTCTGCACTCCACTGTACAATAATTAAGGTATTAGCTCAAGACACAGCAAGGGCCATTCCAAACCAGATATAGGAGATACAAACTTGAGGTGTGTGATATTAGAAAATTGAGATAATGAGCCAGGATTGCAAAGCTGTAACAAAGTGAGGAAAAACACCTCAAACAAGTTGTAGTACGAAATTAATAACCTGATTTTTAGTTAAAATAAAAATGTGTAGGACTATTTGTTAAACAACTTTAAAATTATTTTACATAGCTGTTCCCGAAGAGAAGCTTAATTTCTTAAAATACCTTTCATAACCTTCCACCTGAAGAAACTTCATCAGTGAAAAAACCACATATTTTTCAGGACAAGAAAACAGACAGAGGAATTCCACAAGGAACATTTTCAGACTACAATTCTAACCAGTAAAAAATAAAAATAAAACAAAAACCCAAACAACTTTTTCACCATAATTGACTGGAAAAGATGAAAAACAAATGTTCCAGGACAACATGAAATAGAAGTTGTTGGTTGGGGGTTTGGGGTTTTTTATGGTGAACTGAGAAAAGACAGCCATGTGACATCACCAGGGACGGCTGCGATATGTGGAAGCTGCCAGACCAGACACAGAGTGCCAGTTTACCTCTCAAGTAAGTACACACGAGTACTGAGTACACCTGAGGTTTATTTACTGGTATTTTCATTTCCCTCTAACTGAAACTGCTTCAGCAATGCATCCCATCCTCTTCCTGCGGCAAAAAAGGGTGGCATTCTGATAATATCAAGACTAATTTACAAAAACAAACAACAAAAAACAAACAAAAAAACCCACCAAACAAAAAAGAAACCAAAAAGGAATTGCTTAGAAATATTACTACATAAAAGGCATATTAGTTACCATCTTTTGAACAGCTAGGCTTCAGGCCAAATATACATCCTAGGATTGTCGTTAACATGCAAACACAGAGTACCTGTGGGACAGAAAAAAAAAAGACCACTGAACGCTTTTTGAAAGCCCTCCGTTTCTCTAGAATGCTACATAAATGTACCCAAATTGATAAACCTGCAGATTAGGAGGATGATTTAATTGCTTTTACACACATTTTTCACTTTTGCACAAGTAGTTACATTGTTTGCGATTAATTACTGCTGTACAAACATGGATATTGCCAGGACTAGGCCTGTGTAATTAATTTTTTATAAAGTTACTTACTGTAGACACATGAACAATAAATTAAGGTGTTTATTGTTACACATCAATTTCATAGAAAATTCTTTGCTCCACTTCTTCCCTCCTCCTAGGTTGTTCTAAGAAGGTGAAGCTTTGCCATTGACCACAGGCTACAGAAAGCATAGCCCTTAAGTGATACCTATAATTTTCTTAGCCAAGAAAACCTTTTCCCACTTCCTAGTATCCAGTTCATACTAGATGTTGGTCCATACTATGGTAAGCAACTGTGGGATGTCACATTAGACTGACCACAGTGTCTGACACTGACCAGAAAGTATGGCCATGTTTATTTTGGATTCTGAATGCATTAGTGTTATCAAACAAGCACCATACTGTCCTTAACACTGCATTTTAGGGCAAGATCTAATGCCTACTCATACACAGGAAAATATTCCTTTTAACCTCTTAAGTACTGGAATTGGTTCATAAACTCTTCAGGATAAGTGCACATACTATCAATGCATATAGAAAAATTAAAGAGTGTAGGAAAGCCAACAGTGCAGTTATAATGCCTATTCTATTCAAGTGTAGAAGATAATATGGCACTTTGCCAACAGACCTGAAAGAGAAGGCACTGTAATAATGAAGACTTTCTTATTCAGAAGTATTTGGGGAGATATGCGTAGCAGAGAATGTACATACCGCCTTCCCAGTCATCATTTTCTGAGGAAAACTTGCTTTCAAGCAATACTTCAATGAATTTTTGGACATGCCTACACAAGGTCTCGCCCTTTATTCCTCCTCCCCATCAGAAAAAACTGCTGAGTCACGAATACAACGCCTGAATCATGTTGGGATGATTTTTTGCCACATCATAACTTAAAATACGCCCAATTATTTCTCAAGCTTAAAGACTGTGACCACTTCAGTAAATAAGAACTATTTGTCTTGGCTTTACCAAGCATACAGTTCACTGACAGTTTTGTTCACTAAGCAGCTAATAAAGACAGCAAGAAAGCAATTTCTGGAATGTGCAGCATTGAAATTCAGATAGTCTGGATTTATGAAGTACAAATTATAGAATCATACAATCAAATAGGCTGGAAAAGACCTTTAAGATCATCAAGACCAACCATTACCCCAGGACTGCCAAGACCACCACTAAAACATGTCACTGAGGGGCTCATCTACATGAGTTTTTGAACATTTCCAGGGATGGTGATTCCACCACTGCCCTGGGTAGCCTGTTCCAATGCCTGACCACCTCTTCGGTGAAGAAATTTTTTCCTAATATCCAATCCAAGCCTCCCCTGTCACTGCCTGAGGCCATTACCTCTTGTTCTATTGCCTTTTACCTGGGAGAAGACACCAACCCCCAACTCACTACAACCTCCTTTCAGGTAGTTGTAGAGAGCAATGAAGTCCCTCTGATCCCTCTCTTCTCCACTAAACAACCCCAGTTCCCTCAGCCATTCCTCAGAAGACTTGATCTTCAGACCCTTCACCAGCTTTGTTGCACTTCCCTGGAACTGCTCCAGCACCTCAATGTCCTTCTTCTAGTGAGGGGCACAGAACTGAACACACGATTCAAGGTGCAGCCTCACCAGTGCCAAGTACAGGGGGACAATCACTGCCCTAGTCCTGCTGGCTATGTTATTTCTGATACAGACCAGGATGCTGTTGGCCTTCTTGGCTGCATGGGCACAAGATGGGTCATGTTCAGCAGCCACCAATCAGCATTCCCAGGTCCTTTTCTGAGCATCTTTTCAGCCACTCTTCCCCAACTCTGTAGTATTGCATCAGGTTATTGTGGCTCAAACACAGGACACGGTGCTTTGCCTTGTTGAAGCTCATACCACTGGCCACAGTCCATCAATCCAGCCTATCCAGATCCCCCTGCAGAGCCATTCTGCTTTCCAGTAGATCAATACCACTCAGCATGGTACTGTTCACAAATTTACCGAGAGTGCATTTGATCCCGTCACCCAGATCATCAATGAAGATGTTAAACAACATTGGCCCTGACACCAAGCCAGGAGGGACACCACTAGAGACCATTCACCAATTAGATGTGATGCCACATACCACCACTCTTTGGGCTCATCCATCTAGCCAGTTTCCAACCCAGCAAAGAATACATCTATCCAGGCCATAAGCAGCCAATTTATTTAGAAGAACGCTGCGGGAGACAGAGTCAAATGCTTTATTTAAGTCCAAATACACAATGTCCTCAGCCTTTGCCTCATCAACCAGGTGGGTCACCTTATCATAGGAGATCAGGTTAGTCAAGTTAGACCTGCCCTTCATGAACCCATGTTGACTGGGCCTGATCCCTCCGTTTTTCCTGCACTTGCTTTAAGATCTCACTTACAATCACTTGCTCCATGACCTTCCCCAGCACTGAGGTCAGGCTGACAGGCCTGCAGTTCCCAGGGTCATCCTTCCTGTCCTTTTTGTAGAGAGGTGCCACATTAGCCAATCTCCAGTCCCCTGAGACCTACTCACTAGACCAGGATCACTGATAAGTGATGGAGAGTGGCTTAGTGGCTACTCTGCCAGCTCCTTTAGCACTCTTGGATGTAACCCATCCAGACCTATAGACTTGTATGTGTTTAAGTGGAACAGGAGGACACTAACCATTTCTTCCTGAATTACATGGACTTCAATCAGCTCCCCATCTCTGCCATCCAGCTCAGGGAAC
>JBCJKH010062795.1:0-12654 GCA_039877255.1 Loriculus beryllinus
ACAGGTGCACAGGGATTCAATCAAGGTCATAGACATCTCCTAAGTTGGTGGTAGACACGCTACCTTCCCCAACAAGTAACCATCCCTTTTTCTGTTCCGTGACTGCCAGCATGTCTTTTTCTGATGGACTCCTGTGGTGCATTACCCAAAGTCTTCTGATATGTGTCAATTGTGCTGACGGGCTCCTGTCAGACAGGCTCCTGTCAGGTGAGGGCCATGAGTCTGAGCAGTGTAAGATGGCTGCAACTTTAAGAAGACATTTCCCAGGATAATTTCAAGTGTTGAATGTTGTATCTAGTAAAAAAGGTTTGGAACATTTAATTCTGGTGCATATTTCTTCAAGAAATCTCTCTGGGATCCAAGTTCTTTCTGCCTTGTGTGATGGGCTTCCCAAGGGAAAAGATTAAGGGCTGATGTTGCCTGTTTTCCAATCTTTTTTGCTCACAGAATGGTCAGTCCTAGTTTCTTCCCCTGATGGAGGAGATGAAGCATGGAGCAAATTTGGAACCACTGGGGTGCAGCAGCAGAGAAGTGCTTCTCAGATTTAGGAAAGGGCTGTATGACAAGTTCAATTTCTATGGTTAAAACCCTGACCTGGTGTGAAAACACTAGAGCCTGAAAGACTGTGACTAATAGCTCCTTAAGGGGCTCACCAGTCCTGCTTGGGGCTGGACAAGGGCCTTGGCCCTTGTATGGGCCTGGCTTGAGGGCTCATGGTGGAGCTGGGCAGGGCTGGGGGGAGCTGGAGACCAGATGGGGCAGTGGCTGACAGCATGGGGTCCTGGTATGTGGGTGTCCTCAGCAAATGGATGGACATGTTGGGCACTTTCTTGTTATGACTATGAATTGTGTCTGGCATGCCTGTATAAAACCCTCTGGGCTCTTTACTTGTTCCTGTGTGAAGGATGAGTAAATAGCAAATTTATTAGCATCTAACTAGTGCCACAGTGGGAATAGGATAATTTCTAATTGAGAGATAGTGCCAGTCAAAAAGTACCTAAAAATTCATTAAGAGGCTCAGGAAGCTGTGCGAATTCCACAGTAAGGATGTTTTGCAAAGTGTTTAGTGATGCCTCAGTTTTGGTGTGGGTTTTTTTCTTGTTGGTTGTTTTTGTTGTGTTTTTGTGGGAGTTTTTCTATTTGTTTGTTTGGTTGCTTTGTTTTTTGTTCAGATGACTCTCAGTTTCAATCAGAGTGGAGTTAGGTTGAAGTTGCTTTGGGAAAAATTAGTCCTAAAAGATTTGAGAAGGTTTGGTGTCCTCAGTTTTTCTCTTCAGACTGATGCTGTTTCTGTTCTGACATTCAGAATTTTCAGAAGAAATTGGCTTTATGGCTCTTCAGTCTGCAGCCAGTCATCCCTAAAATTTCCCTTAATTGCAGTAGTAGGTGAGTAGAAGTTTGGAAAGTTGCCTTACTGACTTTCTTTTCCACATAGCTGTTAAGATAATCTTTGTTTTGTTCTGGAAGCACAAGGCTTATTTCAATTAGTTTTATAGTTCTGAAGAAAGCTCTGAGGAACTGTGGAGATTTGTGATACACTGTCTTCTTGAAAGACAAGTTTAGTAATTTGCTAGAACATTTATATGAGAAAAAGATATATGCTACATATGAAGTTTATGGCATCTAGAAATGATAGTGAAAATTTTTAAAACTAAATTAAAAGAATCTGTATATTAGCAATCTCTGAGATCCAGCCTGAAATAAATGCAAAAGTTAGGCTTTGAGGGGGCTTTAATTAATTATCTAATTAATGCAATGCTTTTTTGGTGTATCGCCTGTTCTTCACGGTATGCCTTATTTGAGTATTGTTTGAGTATCTTCAGCTAGCCATTTCTTCAGAACTCTTTTTATCACCAGTGAGGTCTGGACGTTATGTCAATTTATAACGTGTTCTGGGCAGGTATCAGTGCACACAGACTCCTCAGGAGTGCAGTGTGTCCACAGGAGGAAGTTATCCAGTGAAGGGTGCTGCATAGCTGAAGAGACTGATGCTTTGCCTCTGAAGACAGCCAGGGCCTTGGCACAAGGGGTATTTTTGTGCTAGGATACTATTTGGAAATGTCAAACTCACAGGGCTAGTGCCTATCTCAGCGACAGAAAATGTTGACTGGCGTTTTTAGTAACATTTTATCCCTGTACTTGTACCTTTGGATATTTAAGCCAGGTAATAATACTGCCAAATTATCATTAGTACTGAGAAAACCTAATCACCATTTAAATGGAAACAAGTATTGTGAGTAAATGAGGGATATGAAGTTCATTATTTCACTTTGCAAATCAGTAACTCTTGGGAAATTTCCATTTTAATATGCTGTTTGTTTTAACATAATGACTAAAAGGTTAAGATCACATATATCCTGTGGATAATGTAAACAAGCATTTCTTTCAGCCTTTTATTATCTGAACAGAGGCTCATTTGCTGTAAGGTTTATTTATTTACTTACTTACACACACTTACTTTGCAAGCACTTTCATATTTGTCATCCAACTGCCCTTTCTTCTTCTGTCTGTACTCTTAATTCCCACTGAAAATATTTTATCATGATGGTGGTCCATGTTAACGAGTTGTTTCAATATAGAGAAAAGAAGTGGTAGAATATGACCTTACCCTTTAGCCCTCTGTTTTATAGAAACCTGTATTTTCTCTGGACATATGTTGTTTATTATATCATTAGGATTATATCAAAATATCAGTGGCTGCGCTCTGGTATTAGGAAATAAATCAAGCCTTCAATTTCGGAGGTGCTTTTTATGACATGCATGAGATGATTTTACTTTAACCCTGCTATTTTGCCAATGGCTATTTCAGTGATGTTAAAGTCTTTAGAGAATGCATGCACTGTTTCTTTTCCAGTTCCAGACCAGAATCTTTTTTTTATATTTTCCCGCCTTTTTATCTTTGTATTTTACTGCTACTGGGTAGAATTACAGTAGCTTACCAATTTTGGGAAGAGTGGGGATTGTACTAATTCAGAAAATATCTTCCATATTTGCAAATAGATAGATAAATATATAGGTAAATAAATGAAGCTAAGAGATTATGTGGAGCAATGGCAGATTGATTTAGCATAGAGGCTGAGATCAAATATTTTTACTTGTCTTAGTGGTCTTCATTAGGCAAGTAGAACATCCTTCTGTGAAAGACTGGCATGCTTTGGCTCTGCCACTGCCAGGCTGCACTATAAACCTGCTAGTGCCTCACTTGTGAATTGCTTGACACACAGATGAATGTTTGTCACGGTCACTGGGAGACAGATGTCACAGCCTAGTGAAGGTCTGCTTATCATTCATGTGGTCACTTCTATTACCTCTGCTTGGACTGTGCTGACCTGCTGTTAGTGGCTCTAATTTAATTTCCCCCACCACTGTCATGGGTTATTTCTTCCATTACTTTAGAGATTTAATTTACAAGGTAAACTCCATCACTTGAAAGAAAGAATTTTTCATGACATGAAGAACAAGTTCTTTTTGAAGATTAACATGGTGCTAGTGATTTATCTTGGTCATCTCTATGGCATAAGGCTTAAATGCGAGTGAATAGCAATATATTCATATGTTGGTGCTATTTCCAAAAGACATGAAATAATATATGTTTCCTCTTTTCATGTATACTACAATGTCTAAAAATGATTTTGTGCACAGGCTTATGATAGGCAGGTTACACTTTTGTTACAGCTTCTGTGGTGTAGAGCCTGGGCACACATTGAAAAGACTGGCACATAGTTATGGCAGTGACTGTGGTAGGCCAATATGTTAGCACTTGTATCCTAGATTTCCTACATATTATTAATTCCAAATATTGAAAAACTGTGATGAAGCAATCCTAAATAACTGAATATTAATTTTATGTCATTAATATAATGATATGAATTTTCTAGAATAAAAGCCCTGGTAGTGACTAATTGATTTTTCAGATTGTTCAAATTTGAAGGCATTCACCTCCTGAAAATGAGCAAACCTTGACTGTCTTTAAAACAAAATTATTATTTCCTTACATAATCATGAGAGCAACTACCAGAGCATAATATAATTTTGTGTGTTAGTGAAATAGTTTTAACTGTTTGCCAGAGGCTTATTTTCCTGTGTGGCTAAGAACGTTCTCCAGGAAAATATTTGGCGGCCAGCTTTTTCAAGAATACTAACCTGAATTAATTTCTCCTTCCTCTGGGAATTGCTACACCTTTACATCCTACTGTTTGAGGATGCAAATAAAGCCCATGAAAACATGGCTTGGTCACTGAAAGGGAGTGGGCAGCATTTTCCTGGTCCAAGCAGAGAATGAATGAAGGTAAGAATGAAGGAGAGAAACCTGCTTGCTGAGTCCTTCAAGGGCTACATGAATCTGGGGTCAACAGAGACAGCAAAGGGAAAACTCACCTGTGGAAAGTTTAATTTTGAAGGAGAAGCAATAGCATGGATAGGTAGATGTGAGGCTGGAATGAAATTTATTACAGATCACTTGGTAGCTGGCCACAGTTTCAGTTGGATCAGACCAAACTTTCCAAAACAGAGTGGAGCTGTCTGTAAGGAATGAATTACACGATCTTGTACCAGAGTGGCTTCACCCACTCTCTGCCAGTCCACCTCACATCAGATTTATAAAACAGAGAAACAGAAGCTGCAGTGAAGAAGTCCAGGTTTTCTCATTTCTGAATTATAATTCAGCAAGACATTCATGTGTATTTTATACTCACAGATATTCAAGTATGTACGTAATATACACAAGTATATATTTAAGTATATACAATGTGTGTGTGAGTGTGTATGTGTTGTACTTGTTTGCTTTAAAGAAAGGCAGGTCATCATTGATTTTTCAGATTCTGACTGGCAATAAACTTACACATATATATAAGACCTATGAAGAGTTCACTGGGAGTATTTGTCATTGAAACTGTTGACTGGAAAAGTAGGTCATGTTGCTATCCCCATTCACGTGAAACCCAGAGAGAATCAGGTTTTCTCTATGAAGACTCGGCATTACTAGTTTATAATTTACTTTCTGCAACTGCTCTTCAATATTCAGTTAGAATTAAAATTAGAATTGCCTTACAAAGAAAAATCTTACCTGGAAGCTTTAAAAAGAATTTCAGTTTAACTGCCTCCTGCATTTCTCCTTGTGCTAGGGCCACCTCTTGAAATTTGACTAATTCAGTCAACAGGACTGCAAACATTGATTAGAGGGGTCGAAAATGTAACACAGAATCTTATTGGCAAATATTTTTTTCTACCAATAATCCTGGCTTACCTCTCAGTCAGACTTTAGTCTTCTGTGTCATCATACACTTTTCATATATGAAGAGGAACATTTCAGCAAGGAACATGCAGTGAAAAGATACTAAACTATAAAAAAGTTCCAAATTTTATGCAGATTAAGTTGCTTATGTAAAAGTGCAAGAAATGAAGTAAATATCTGAAGACAGAGTCTGTTCAGTGTCATAGATTTACACACAGAAATGCAACTGAAGTTTTCAGGAATCTATTTTTATTTAAGATCAAGTTCTTCTGCTCTTTATTTTGAGGCACATAAAACAGGGGAGACAAGGCAGAAAGGAAAGGGATAGATTCCCCATGTTGTAGGACTTCTCCCTCATCTCAACTTGTGCAATGCAGCTTCTGTTGTTTTAGAATGAAGGACCTGGTCTGGAAGAGACTTCTGGGTACTGAATGGTATAAAGGATACAACTGGAATTAGAGAATCTGTCTTATGAAGTATACTATTTGCTTAACTATTTTAAAAATATTTTTAAGCTCTTCAAGCAGTTCTGGAATGTATTTAATTGCCAAAACCACTATGTGATTTTAAAGTGAATGTGGAAATGTCTAGCCACACATTGCAGTAAGATAATCTGCAAGTAATTTAGTACAGTGAAATAGATACCAGTCTTTGTTTTCTTACTGAAACAGTTCGGGGTGTGACATCTTTCTTTGTTTTAGTTCTCTTCCTTTCAAGTGCCTCGGAAAAGAGGTGCCACAGCAAAAGTGATATGCGTAAGTTAAAAGCCAAAATAGCAAAACTAATATTTCCTGTCTTGGATACTCAGCTTTTGAACATCAAGTTGGTGTTTCAAGGTATTCAATACCCCAAATTCAAAACATAAGGAAGAGGGTTTTTTCCAGTTTCTGCTGACAGAGCAGTCCAAAGGAATGCTGACTGCAACAAGCCTCTGAGCCTTAAGAATGACCGAAGCTTACTTGACAAGATTCACTTACTAAACCCAATGCGTGTGATGAGATCCTGTCACACAGGGGTGTGACAAAAATGCAAAGTGGTGGAGAAATAGGCAAGGCAGCTGAGCTACTATATTTACAAGTCACTAATCCACTCTGGGTATGATCACTTAAAAAGCCTGTGGATTTGGAAAAAGTATTTGAGAGTGTTTTGGGGTTTTTTTGCAAAAGTAGCTTTTGAACTACTCTTCCTGACATAATAGTGTCTGTTAAAAAGAAATTGAGTTTTATAATCAAAAATGCCAGAGAAGAAAGAGAAGTAGTTTATTTTATGGTGTGGAAAAAAATTTACAAAGCTGACTGGGTTAGCTGTTATTGATAAAGAGCTCAGAGGAATTTCTAGGTGTACAGATATATCCAATAGTATTGCTCATACAAGTGTCTTCTAGTACTGGCACAAAATACCTCAAAGAAACAGCAACTAAATGTAAGGTTTTGCTAAAAAAAAAAACCAAAAAACAGAATGAGAAATACATTTTAAAGCGCATAATTAGATAAGCTTTTAATGTAAAATGAGGTACAGTTGTGTCTGGAGATTTAAGATGTTCCAGATTTGCTTGAGTTTAAAATTACTATAGATCACTTTGTGGGGTTTTTTTGACACATCATCTCTTTCATTTCCTAGAGCCTTGGCTGTGTGTGTTCCTTGTAAAATGGCTTCTTCATATTCCTGGCAGAAACGTTTGGCTTCTGCAAGAAGGGCCGTGGAAGAGCGTGGGCTTGGCTTCAGCGGTCATTAGGAGCTTGCATCAAATGTCAGGATCCTGGGAGATGCAGTGAACAGAAGGTTAGAAGTGAACTTCTGGGGAGCCAAACCTGGACAAAATAATAGTAGAAAGAAGGAAGAGTTTCAGTATAAATGTGTGTTTTTAAAAATACAATTTTTAAATGAAATGTTTTAATATTGTGAGTCATAAGCTTTAGGACACATACATAGAAAGTTTTATATTAATGGCATGAATAAGGGGCTTATTAATACACTGGAGATGTGACAAATCAGGTGTTCTGATGTGAAAAAAAAAAAATAGTTCACTGAGTGAAATGAGCAGGAGTTTTATGGTCAGGGGCACCTGCCAAGAGTGGGCAAAATGACAGATGTGAGGAAAGGGAAATGGGAGTGTGGAATTCTCCATTTCAGGTTAGGGGTGTCAAGAACTGCCCTACGTGTATCCTCTTTGCTGTTTAGAAATACAGTAGCTCAACAGAGACTGAAGATTAGAGGCTACATGAAATTCAGTAATGATGACAGTTAAATGGAGAAGTCAGGATCAATAGAAGAGTGCATTGCTGGTAACCCACTGGGCTGTGGTCAGGAAAAAAAAAAAAACAAAACAAAGGAAAAATGCTCCCATGAGTTCTGAAGCAGAAAATGGGAACATAATACAAAGATTAATTCAAGAAATAGCTGTAAGATAAAACTGATTCACCCTCTGAAGTACATCTTGTTCCTAATTGGGATTGTACTTGTCAACAGTGTGAGCTGCTAGACATAAAGCAGTCCCTGAGAACAAAGAAGGGATTATCATATTTGTTAAGTTTTAGCTCACCATCATATTCTATAATGAACAGCTACTTAAGGAAGACTTACATACTTGAAACATAGCCTTACGTAAAGAGGGAAAAAATCTAGGTATAAACCTGTAGATGATAATTGTAGAATCAGGATTTTTTCCTTTAAAATTACTATTAAAAGCACTTTAGTTTACCTGCTTAATTCTAGCCTTCCTACTGCAATTGGATTCAGAAGACACTTTTAAGGGAAAGCAAACAGCAAATGCAGTTATAATAAAATAAGAAACTGAAGTACAAGATTTGGAGACAAATTATAGCAGCCGGACAGTTAACTCAGAAAATGCTATTTTCCAGATGTAAGGCAGAGTTACACATTTAATTCCAAGGCTGAATTTACAGAGAAGAAAAGACCAACCCTTGCTTCAGAAAGTTTCCAATAGAAGGGAAGACACAACAGAGTAACTAACAGGAGCATCTGGAGGGGAGTATTTGGGAGAAGCAGGAAAGCAGTATCTCTCAGACTTTGCTTCTCTCAGATAAAAGTTGGATGGATGCGAGTGGGCTGAATGGGAATTACTGAGCATGCAAGGAAAGACAGGGCTTTAGGAGAAGGAAAATGTATAAATAGCCTGTACTTTACTTGAGTTTCTGTGGATGCTACATACTTTTGGTGTAAACTGCTACAAGCACTGTGCTCTGAAGTGGTTGCTTTTGGTCACTTTCAGTCAGCCACTGTTTAAGATAGCAAGTGAGAAAAGGGGTCAGATTAAGAAGCATAGTTAGATTTACGGGCACTAGGGAGCTGTCGCCTAGGGATCTAGTCCTTCTGCACCTGGTCTGTGACATTAAACTTTAGAAGGGCTGAAGATCACTTCTCTGGACTGAAAGCGACCGACCTGCCTTCTTGACCCACAACTCTGAGAGAAAGTATCTGGAACACTGTCGGGCAACAATATAGAAAGTGTCTGTGTGCTGTGATTGATAAAGATGTTCTCTACCCCTGCTGTCAGGAGAAAAGTGGAAATGCACTGGCAATAGCTCTGGATATGTTTGTCATTGCCTTACTATAGGGATGACTAGAAGTCACCTTTCTGAACTTCCCTCAATTAAAATATGACATTTAATTTGATCTCAAATATTGATAGAGGACTATCAAACTGGAATGGTCTGTGCAATCTCCATAATTTTTAGACTCTGTCTCCTTAGATTTTAGATCTACTCATGGAATAGAAATCTCATTGTCCCCCTGACAATCATTTTCCTTCTTTTGGGGGTGTTGATAAACTACCTGCATTTATTTGCTTCTATCTATTGTTATTCATGGATTCTGACAGCTGCATATAAACTTTTGAATGCATAAATATTTTTTTAACAAGGTTTTTGGGATTGTTATAGAGTGTCCCTATCTGTCTGTGTCTTTGGAGAGTGTGACAATGTTTTTTTACACTGAAGTATTTAATTTTCTGCAATGCAGAGAAACTAGAGTTAATCTTGTTTTGATGTCAGAGAATGGAAAAAAACAACAGAATTGGCACCTGTAACTAGACAATATGATTGCCAAATGTGACAGAATGCAACAATTGGGCATTATTAGATCACAGGCTTTGTGGCACTGGAGGTAACAACCATGGCCAAAAGTGTCTGGTACATTTGGTTAGAAGAGGTTGATGTGCCCTCTTGCACTTGGACCCCACCACTGCTCTCTGTGAGTTTCATCATTAAGTTCCAGTTTCTTCTCTTGGGGCTGCACAGTCAGACCATTTTACAGAAACCTAATCTTCACAACTGCTGCTTTATAGTATTAGCACATTTATCATTTACAGAACATTTAGTAGTGGTGTCATGTAACCTGTGCCTGTTACCCTTTCAGAAAGTACTTTCCTCTTAAATCATATGTGTGAACTTTCTGCAGATCTTGTGTTTGAGGCCAGTAAAATGGAGGGGGTCTCTATTCTTATTAGCACTGATTTGTTAATGTAGTAGTGATGAAGTTAATCATAGTATGACTGAGGAAAAATTAATTGTGAAACTAAATACATAAATTTTAATATCATAAAGTGCTTGTAATACAATCTGTCATTTTATGATTGAAATACAGAAATGTAAAAAAATTCAGAGGAAACAATTTTTTATTTCATACAGGTGTCACTTCTCCATCTATTCTGATAATGAGCTATGTACTACCATCCAAACAATCATGACAAGACCTACCCGTGTGCTTAAATTTAAATAGATATATATGTGAATTAGATTCTGACACAAAATTTCACCATGTTTTTAAATTTGGAGACTGAGAACAGTCCCATTTAATTCTTACTAGTACTTCCAGAGGCCAAAATAGAGCATATGCTTCAACTCTCACACCGTCTTACACCTTCTATTGAATAATCTAGTAATAGATTCTCAGATGGAGTTTCAGATTAAAGCACTGAACTGTGAGAACAGTTAGCTATTTCAGCTTGGCAACTTTTGTGCATATAAATTTATTCCATGCATTGTCTATGCAAGAAGAAAGTTTGACAAGAAATAAAAAGATTAATTAGGAAAAGAAAGCTTTTTAGACTTTCTGGTAACAAGTGTCTCAAATGGAATGTGCTATACAGCGAGTTTGCATGAGGTGAGAATGAAATAATTTTATCTCCTGTTATAGGAGAGAAAATTAATTTATTACAGTAGCTAGGCAAAGAAAGAATGTCATGAAAAGGAGCAATTACAGGTTGTGAGCTTGATGCAATCAGATATTACTTTAAAAAGTTGTTATCATTAAAGTTGCACATAAACTCCAAGCAAAAGAAAATTCTGAGACCATGATTTACATTTTCTTGGCAGCCAATTTTATTTTGTATCATAAGCATGAGACTCAGAGCTACAGCAATTGTGGGATAACAAGGCCAGCAGAGCCATGGCTTCAGCAATGTGGGAGCAATCGTGGGAGGTAACAGAACCTAGCGAGGGGAGCAGGACAGTCTGCAGGCACTGGCTGAAACCACCCACAGGACAGGATCACGAGACAAGTCCACAGTGCCAGTGCAGGTCTCAGGTCAGGCTGAAAAGTTGTGTCATTAAGTCAGGGTCCAGATCAAGGGTGAGATTCCAGGCACCAGGGTGCCTGTAGTGCAACTTAGGCAAGGATGAGGGGTGAAGGCTGGGGCTGAATTGCAGCCCCTGAGTGATGGGGGACCCCAGCAGGGCTGCGAATTGATCTTTCACCTGCAGCTGCTTCCCAGAAGCTGGACTTCACAGCCACAGAGCAGCAGAGCTGGCTGTGGGCATGGGTAGCAGGACTCCTGTGGAAGGGGAGCAGAAACCTCTCAGAGTGCCTGGGGTCCTGTGTTAAATGGCCTCATACAGCAAAGAAGATTTACTTTATCGAAAAAAAAATTATAGAGTTTGGTTTTATGCATAAATTCTTGTCCCACAATTTTGTAACTGAAGTTGATGTTTAAATACTTTGAAGGTAAATTTAATTTTGGGTTAAATACTTGTGAAAACTTTCTCAGTTCATGTCTATGAACAACAGAAGGAAAGAAAAAAAATCACATGAGCCCTTACCCAGTCAGGTCCTGAGAGTCTTTCAGAGATATTGCCACAGTAGTTGGCAATATCTCTGAAATTAGTTCAACACTTCAACCACATATATGTTAAATGTTTCCCTGGAAGAGAAAAAGAAAGCAATAGAAGTACTTGCTTGACACAATGATTCCTTTTCTTTTTTTTTTTTTCTTCTTCATCAGATAAACAGATGTAGAGGATCTGAGGAAGAGCTGGATGTGTGCCTCAGCTAGGCCCATTTGTCACAGAGGTCTCCTTGTCTCCTGGTCCCTTTGTCCCAGAGAAGTTGAGGGCTGAGAAGGACACCCTGCTGAGTCTTCTCCCAGGGCTGTCCCAGAAAAGCCTCAGCCCTGGTGCTCAGGTGGGACACTTACCAGGAAGACTGAGATCCAGGAGCAGCTACTGGGGGCAGACTATCTCAGCCCAGCTATAGCAAGAATTCATGCTTTACATCTCTCTCTGGAAATACATGCATATAGTCCCCCAATCCTTGCCAGTCAGTGGAATAGATGAAGTTGCTTGTGCTGTTTGTGTGAATTCTGAGTCCTGGATGAGGGAAGGAAATGACAATTACAGTTTCCTTCCAGTGCTATGATAAACCAATATTTTCCATTTAGTAAAATCATTCATAAGCAAACACTGATGAATTTGGAATTTTTGTGGATTGTAAGCTTTTTGTGCTATATTCTTATTGTTAAAAGAACATTCTCTCTTTCTTCTTTGTAATTTCACAATAGAGGACAGCAAATCCATTAGGTAGATTGGCATTAAAACGTAGGAAAACAATCTAATTCCTTGCCACAGGACTTCAAAATTCCGTGAGCAGTTTTCTTCAGTTTAACTCAAGTTTAATCACAAATTCAGTACTGCAACTGGGCATTCAATAATGTAGCTAGCCTACTGTGTAATGATTTTCAATTGAAGTCCCAGTGACTTCTGTCCATAGAGATAATCTTTATTTCCATGTATTAAAAAAATAATCCTTGGATTTATTTGTATAATAGTGGATTTACAGCATGTTTGAACATGATTTTCAAAGAACTGCTATACAACTATATACAGCATTTGTCCTTCTGGTGACCCTTTCCTTTTGTGATTGCAATTTTGACAGGTGCTTTTGCTTCAGGCCACTCAGAGGCTTTACGCTATTAACTGTGGTGACATTTTTCTTTCTTGAATTGTTCCAGGAAAATAGCTGATGAGAAAGTTCGACTTTCTTTTTGTTTCACTGTGTGTCTTAAGGGCTTAATGTTAGTGCCATGGAGATAACAACAAAGTTAATATTCGCCCCTAATTTTTTCAGAGGGATATGTATCTTGGCACAGCTATTTCAATAGGTTATGAAACATTTGAGAATGTGTG
>JBCJKH010062802.1:0-10706 GCA_039877255.1 Loriculus beryllinus
GTGGGCACTGCTCCATGCGTGGAACCCGTGCTGCCTCCCTCCTAGATGCAGTCACAAGCTTCCTCCCACTGTCCTGCACCCATCCCCACCACACAATGAATTCACTCAGAGAAGTTATTGCCCTCTTGGGTCTTTATTCAAAAGCAAAAGACCAAGAGAACAGCTATCTACCAGGTGGAGAGATGAGTGCTGCCCTGCCCTAAGCAAACGCTTCAGCCAAACAGGACATTCCACATGACAGGGGCTGTGAATTGTCTTTAATTTCTGTATTCATTTAATGGCATTTGTTTCGGAAGAGAAATAATTGTGTTACTTGGCTGGAGTCAGAGGGCAGCAAAGCCATGTCTGCCGTGGCCACGAGACAGCTGAGGCACTGCAGAGCAGGGCCTGATCCTAACTGCTTTTAACAGAGCTATTAGTTCTAAAACTCAGCCAGCCTATTCATGTAATTCCCTATTACGTTCAAAAAGGTGACACCGTAAGTACTTCCAGGCTTAAATGATGTCCAGTGAGGGCTGCTGCCTCTTCAACACTTGTCTTCCTCAGCATCAGAATGAGAGGAAAATCTTGGTGTGGCCTTTGGGGTGAGCAGCTTGCCCTCCCCACCTTCCCCAGACGTCTGGCATAGTGGCCTCCATGTCCAGAGACATTCAGAGCACTGATTTACTGCAAGCCATGGAAGTTTATTCATCACTTGTGTTTCAGCCCCTTGAATCCCTTGTTTCCAAATGATCATTTTCCTGCTCAGTCTGTGGCATTTCAACCAGTGGCAATGTTCATTGCAGACGTGGGGATTCAGCCAAAGGACTACACTGGTCTTTCCCCTCAAGCTCTTTGTCTAGTCTTTGCCCTCCAGAGACTCAATGTGCAAAAGACTCCCAATCTTTGATGTGTAAATATCCCCAGCTTGCTGACCCGCTGGCAATGCAGAAGGAAGGTGATGTGTCAGGTTCATACACAATCAGATGGCCTCCAGCCCCTGAACCTGCTGCTTCCTCCAGCCCCACGAAGAGGAAGGACCTTGCACACCATGGCAGTGCCGTGCAGCTGAGGCTGTGCTGGCCCAGCTTCTCACCTGTGATTTCTGGTGCCTGCTTCTCTGCTGGTGACCTGCTCAGTCCTTCCCCTGGTTCAGCTGGGGTCAGTGAGATGGAGCTGCCCCACTGCCTTTTCTTCCCTGCTGCAGCTGGGTAATTGCCAAGGACACTTTTCAAATCACTCCGGGGAGGTCTGGTGAAACAAACTGGATGGAAAATCAAATTTCAAGTAACCAGTAGGAAATTGCAAAGAAAGATGTTTATGGAACAATTTTCTTTGCTTCCTCGAATGGTGGAAACTGTTACTGTCACTCATGAATTAGTAATTTCAACTGGTCCTGTTCTCTTTGCAGGCTTGCAGGCTCCCAGGGAGCAGGGGCCCAAGAAGTGCTCCAGCTTGCTGGAGATGGGCAGTGACTCACCCCAGCTCCAGAATGGTGTGGGAGTGTCTCTGCCTTTTGGAGGGGGCCAGTCTTTCTGTATCAGTCCCAAGGGGGCTTTTATCTGTCCACTCTGATATAGTCAGTCCTGAGACAAGCAAACAGCTTATACTGATGGTGAAACCACACACGAGGTGGGAACAGGTTGTCCCTGGGACCTGTTGTGGTTGGAAATCTACTTCTAAAATAGTTTGGCTGAGAGACACCAACAGGAAGGTGGTAGGAAAAGTCATTGCCAGGGTGAAAGTGGCTCAAGGACTACTGTAATTATCAGGTGTCTACAATTACTGGGAATGGAGCTAGAAGGGACTCTGGAGAAGCAGGTAGAGCCATGCTCCTCCCTAGCGCTGTGGCAGACAGAAGGACCTACAACCAGGAGTGTCTCCCCTGGTGCTACCAAAGGAGAGCATCTCAGCAGGGAGGTGAACTGCAAACAGAACTGAGTGGGAACCACAAACCACTGACAGAAAAATGGGAGTGAAAACAGGGATTTTTTCTTAGAGGGCAAGAGCCATAAGTGCATGATCAAATAAGAGGCCATGTTTGGCCAAATGCCATCATCTTCAGTGGTGAAGTGGAGGCAGCTACTAGAAATAAATAACACAAAAAGCACTATCTAACAAAAAGCAGCATGGGGGGAAATAGAGAACTATTGATTTTGAATTAGAAGTTATGAAGTACAGAAAATTGATACAAGACACTACACTCATCCTTTAGAAATGCACAACTCAGTGACTGAATGGCAGTGAGAATGCAATTGAAGCACTCTGTGAAAAGAAATAAGCAGTGCCGAGGTTTTCTTTACAGAGATGACCCAACTTTTGACAGGGCAGAAATGCAACAAATGTTTGTGGGCTGCCTTTGTGTCAGTATTACAAGAGGGTGCTGAAAAACTAAGCAGCAGTTTAAAGATCCAGGATGGCATTAAACAGCACCCAATGGCACAACGGGCACGTTTGAAGAAGGCTGCTCAGGAGCATCCCCCATGAATCCTGGGCCAGTGGGGAAGCTGCCATCCCAAGGGAGACCTCAGGCTCCGTGAGCTTGCTTCTGAACACCAGAGATGGGCAAAGCCAAGGGGAAGTGATGCAGGAGTCATTTGAAAGGAAGCTGGAGAATTAATGCAAATCAATATGGTTTTATGGAAAAGCATTCCTGTCAGCCTTTATTGCATTCACAGAGGAGATTACACGTGCAGTTGATAGAAGTAACTGAATAGATGTGATAATGATTCTGTGAGGTACTTCAGCTTGGGGAATGTGCCTGACTTAGTGCCTCATGGTTGATTAAAAATGAGCACTCGACCGCGTCAGGGTGAAACACATGAGACAGGCTGAGACTCAGGTAAGAGCTCACACAAAGTCACGATGAGATGTCATCAAATCTGTTTTTCTTACAATGTTTTGTAGCAGGAGGCTTAAAGTAGTCAATATTCTCATCAATGATTCGAACATGCATATTAAAAACTCATTCATAAAAATTTGTGGCTGACACAAAGGATGGAGAGATCGATAGATCACATCGAGCTCTTGGCAGGGCTGGGGAGGTGCTGGGATCACCCAGAGAACTCAGCCCTTCCCATAAGTGGATTGTTACAGCTCAGTGCTTCCCCAAGGAGCCCTACAGGTCTGATCCACTGCAGATTGCCCGTGGGTCACTGTGAGTGCTGCCTTCATGTGCTGCTGAGCACAGCGGTGATTCTGGCAGAGACTCTTCACTGGTACCCTGGGAAGAAGCCAGGCTCCAGCTCTCAGAATCCAGAATTATCCCACACATGCAGCCCCTGGTGCTGCACCTTCTACTGCAGCATCTGGTGGTACCCCACCATCCCTGGAGCTGCTGAGGCTGTCAGGTCCCTGCTCTGACACATGTAATAACCTACAGTCAGCACACTGACCATCTACTGCAGCATCTGTCCCAATGGTCCTCGCTGCTCCCTCCTTTGCTCAGAAAATGCCACTGGGATGCAAAAGTGCTTCCAGACATCAGAACTCTGCAGAAAGCTGCCAACGAGTGCCCCTTACTGATCATCACTGTGAGGCTGCCTTCCTAACCAGCATGTGGAGAACAGCACCGTCACCTTGGTGTTTTGGGTGATGTGGGTGACAGCCCCTGGGTCTGCAGGCATTGAGCCTTCCAGGTTTGCTCCAGCTTGGCCAGGAGAAGCAGGAGGAGCACATAACTGTTACCAGCATCCCCCAAGCACTGCATCCTGAGCACCACAGCTTCCCGGCTGTGTCAGACAAGTCAATAAACTCAAATTCAATGACAAATAGCAGGGTCAGTGGCTCCTCTCATAGGCAATGGGCAGGTTAATGGAGGTTCCCACCCCCCAGCCCTGTGGCAAGGAGACTTGCCACCAACTGGTGCTACCTTTCAGAAAGAAGCAGGGAAGCCAAATCCAATGCACCACGGACTGGCGCACAGGGCACTGAAATGCCCTTCAGGCTCCTGAGGAGCAGAGGTGGCATCTGCAGGAGAGAGAACCTCAAAAGCCTGTGACACCTAGCAGGTTGGAGCTGGAGAGCACCTGCAGCCAGCACAACCCCCCTTGTCAAGGCTGACCACAGTGCAAAGGGCTCGGAAGACAGGATGGAGAGAGGTCCCCCTCCTGCTCCATTCACGTCTCATCCATGGAGACCAGGGAGGCTCTTTGGTAAAAAAACTTCTTTTATGAGAAGGCAGCACTGTGATGCTTCGCCTGGGCTGTCTTTGGTTGGTTTCTCTAATCAATCCAGCCCAAAAACCTTTGTTCTTGGTCCTGACTGATCTCATTTTCCCTGCTAACATTAAGACCCCAGCAGCTCTGGCCAGATGGCTGCTGATGAGATCTAACTCCCCGAGCTGGTCTGTGCCCAAGGTTATATTTGTTCCTGCTGACATCCAGTGTGAGGAATTCCTGAGTCCATTGGATCTCCTGGGGAGCAGCTGACCTGTGTCTGCTCAGCCCCAGCTCTCAGGCGGGTTTCCCAGCCAGGCTGGGCCATGACAATACAGAAGTTTCCAGCCATGGGTGACTCCTTTGTGTGGCACTCTGGAACAAATGCTCATTTCATCCGTCTGCCTGCAGTTGTGGCTCCCACGGTCATGGTTTATGGCTCCCACAGTCATGGTTATGGAACATTTCAGGTCTCCTTCACCTTCCATATCCATTCCTCCCACTCCTTCCTCGCCTCCAGCCCAGCTCCATCATGACCTTCAAATGTTAGTCCCATTTCTGTCCTCTTGCACTGTCCCCCTTTCTGCTCCTCATCTCTCACGTGGCTCCCAAGCTGCATGGTGACAATTCAATGCTCAGTGGTGCCTTGCCTGGGAAGTGTCCAAACCCAGCAGATGCCATAAGACATCTGGAGTAGGCTCGTTGCTGATGGAATGGGACATTGGTTTTTCATCTCTGTATCAGATGCAGCTGCACCTTTTGCAATGTCTGGGGAAAAGAAATGTCCATTCACCTGAGTCCCTCGTGGTGATGGGTTTGATGACCCCATCTGAACCCCACACACTGGTGTCCTTCATGGACAGGAGATGAATTTACTCTGGAGCCATGGATGAGTGGCTCCCAGGCTGGGTGCAGGGTACTGCTGAGCACATTCCCTCTGCTCCTCCACTGGGTGGTGAAGTTAATTCTGGTTTAATACAACACCACTTCTTCAGTAGTCACTGGAGGAGCAAACCCATCGTCGCAATAATGCACTGACCTGTGTATTTACTTATGATATCTGACCTATCAGGCAACTGCTGAATTACTTCTCCAATTAGTTTTCCCATTCATGAAGGATATGACCTTCCTCTCCAAAGAGAAACATACAAATGAGTAACTATTTCTTGAAGGTAATACCATGAGAGCAGCAGTCATATGGAGGATAAACAGGGACACAAAGTTCTGCTGTTATAGCAGAAATAAAACCATTTTTTTCAAGACTTAACAAATTTTTTCCATTTCAAAAATGAGGAGAAAAAATAAAGAGAAATATGAACATATCCTGCTCTTACTCCCAGCCTGGGCTGTGTAAATCAGTGTGGCCAAGAAGGAACATTTGACTCCAGTTTCTTTCTCAGCTGTGGTTATTAGCTCCAAAGACAGCCCCAGAACAGATGCCCGCCTCACACCTTCCTGCTCACAGAAGCTGTGGCAGGGTCATGCCAGCACCAGCAGTTGTCCACAGCCCCACAGCCACCCTCTGCTGCTCCTGGCCATGCTGCTTGCATTGATGGTTCCGTGGCTGACCTCCGGGGACAACCAGGAAAAGCTCTTGAGGGTAAAGGCTCAGCCAGGTTGCTTTTTCCTTCCTCAGCATTGAGTATGTGACCTCCCAGGCCTGCTGAGCCTCCACAGCTTGCGGCACCAGGTCTTCCACTCTGAACACAGGCACGATCATGACTTATGCATGAGGGACACCTGTCTGAGGCCATTGCCTGCACCACAGAGGTACCACATGTGATAAGGCAGCACTTCTCCCACCCCTGCCATGGAACCATCCACAGATGAGACGTTATTTTGTGCAGGGCAACAAAGCACTGCAGTGAGAATGACACCTGGGAGGATGGAGACCAGAGCACCACACCTGCCTCCTTTGCTACCTTTCGGCATGGCTTCATCAAGAAGTCTCTGAACAGGCTCCATCCCATCCCTTACCCAAGCTGTCCTGTGGCACAAAGCACTCTTTAAACAAGGATGGGGAAGCATTGCCCCTGCAGCCCCCAACTACCATCTGAGCCACGCTGTCACCCAGCCCCAGTCAGGGACTGGGCATTCGTAGAATCATAGAATCACAGAATGGTTTGAGGTGGAAGGGAGCTTAAGATCATCCAGCTCCAAACCCTGCCACAGGCAGGGACCCCTTCCACTGGAGCAGCAAGCTCCTGTGTCCAACCTGGCCTTGAACACTGCCGGGGATGGGACAGATACATGCCCAGGTATGCCTACATGTCTGGTGTGTGTTGTGTCATGTTATGTGTCTCCCATGTCAGTAGCAAAGGCACTGTCTCTGGGACAACCTGCAGGTACCACAGGAGATGAGGACCCAGCGCAGCTCTGGTGTGCACAGCTCGCTGTGCTCTCTGCTTGCACCAGCTCTGACATCCCTCCTGGGTAACTTTTTATTAAGATGTAAATAAACCCATCCCTGCAGCCTGGAGACACGGCTTGTTGAGAGCACCTTTGACCCTTTCTCAGTGGCATGGCCTGATAGCCCCTGTGTGAAGATATCACACGGACTGGAACATGTTCCAAGCACCGTAATTGCCCAATAAAACCATGTTTCTTCACCATCCAGTTGAATTAGTGTCTGCAATATGTTTGAAAGCTTTATAGCCCAGTTAATTGTAAGGCAGTAACTGGAAGGGGCATTATGGCTTTAGAGAACACAAGTTGCATCTGTATTTAATGATATTAAACCATAAGAAGCCTCCATTCGAATAAAGTGATGACTGCTGTAGTGTCTATAAAAGCAACGATCTCTGTGCTCAGCAGAGAAGTTCAGCCATGGTGCAGCAGGAGCAGGGACACTGGTGCTTGGGGTAAGGACATTACGCAGCTCCTGTGGCCATTCCTGGTGTGCATGGCTGAGTCCATACATCCCTGAACCCCAAAGACCTGCTGCACCCTGTGCCTGCTCCAGCAGCCTGCCTCACACGCTGGCTGTTATCCACAGTCCCACATCCCTGTGAAGGGGAGCATCACCATCCCCATCCTGGCCACTAGGCAGCTCTCACCTTCCCTGCGGGCTCTTGCCACCGCCCTGCCCGTTCAGGGAATAGAGACCTGGGAGCAGGGACCTGCCCATTCAGGGAATAGAGACCTGGGAGCAGGGACCTGCCCACCCAGGGACATCCTCTCACAGAGTCACAGAATCAATTGGGTTGAAAAAGACCTTTTAGCTCACCAAGTCCAACCTCTACCACAGAGAAGGTCCTGGCCAGAGGCACTTCTGCGTTCCAAGCAAGAGAATAATCCTGCTCCTTTAGAAGCCCAACTATCCCTGGAGCAAGCATGAGGCTACGGACACCAGCAGGTTGCTGTGTTGGGACACCAGCTCCCAGAGACCCACATGTGCTGACGGTGGCTGTTTGTGACAAGCCCGGCACTGATCACGAGCTTTCCTCTAACAGGGCTTCAGTGAACAGAGGACCAAGAGCCGTGAATGGAAACCCTCGAGAGCACCATCCTCTGCAGAGCAGATGTGTTGTCCCCTTTGGGTGCAAGAGGTGAGCTCTCAGCACTGCACTAAAGGGGTGACACGCAGGTGACAAGCCTGTGACTCCATCAGCTTTTATGTTTGCAGCGTGTGAACTGCTGAGGTGGACTCGAGGCGCAGTCAGGGGAGCAAGGTGCCCGGGGCTCATTCACAATTAGGTGTGCAACCAGTGGAAAATTCACACAATCAACCTTCAATAAAGGTGTTTAATGAAACACCTTTGTGCAAGTGGAACGTGAAGTGCAGCTCGGATGTGCTGCTCAAATGTTCTGCTCTCAGCCAAGGAGGTGTCTGTGCCCGTGCACTGTGCACGTACCCACCTCCATCGCTGCAGTTCATTAGACAGACTCTAATTGTGCATTTATAGTTTACAGAACTTTCAGCTAATTACAGCAGGCCTCTCGAAAGCTGCTACAAGGCCTCACTGGCTGTTAATGGGGCATTGGTTATTACTGAATCACCCGTAGCTGTGTTTCAGAGAGCAGTTAGTGGATCTGCTGAGGAGCGCAAGCCTCAAATCTCCTTGCCTGACATGTTAACTGCATGCAGGGACATTTCTGCTTATAGTGCAGTCAGGAAGTGGAATAGAAAGGACTCCAATTACTGGTTTATGGCATGGATTTGAAGAGAAACTGCCCTGATTTCCCAAAGCCATGTGCACAGCCCGAGCCTGGGGCCCAGCCACTGGAGAACAAAGGTAGAACACCACCAGCTACTCCCAAAAGCACCTCACGACCCATTCCCAGGAAGTGTCCTTGGGCTGTGGGGTGAGCACTGGTGTTCTGAGAGAGGAGGACTATGAGGGATGTGCAGGAGGAGACTGGAGGTGCACGGGGACATGGGACTTCAAAGTGACATGGACACGGGTGCAGGCAAGGGGGAGGGATGCAGAGGAACAGCTCCACCATCTCCACACACCCCAAACCCACAGGGTTTAGCTCACACCATCTCTCACCCTCTCTCCCCACTGACCTCAGAGGACTGATGCAGAAACCCAAGGCTCCTTGTCAGCTCTCTGAGAGATTTCAGCGACACCAAATCTGGCACATCCTCACTTGAGCTGTTCATGCTCTTTCTTTATTTCTGGTCTGACCCATCTTAGTGTCTGTTTGCACCTCAGGCTCTTCTCTCTGAGCTGTCCTGTTCATCCACAGGAGCATCTGTTCCTACCCGACACTGCTCTCCCAAAGCGAGGAGCCCTGCACTGTGGGCAGCCCACCTCGCAACCAGCCCCTTCACCTCCCAGGTCAAGGCAGGTTTTCCAACCCCTCTGCCCTTCCTGCAGCTCTTCTGTGATCATCTCCAGCTTGTCATGCCCATGCCAAAGGGGAGATGCCATCCTTTGCAGGCAGATGCAGCCACTGCCTCGTTGGAGCCGAGTGCGGCCACGCACGGTGCAGGTGGTCAGGTGCAGAGTGAGGAGGTGAAGTTAATGAACATTGATATGATGCTAATGAATTGCTTGCTGGGGAAAACCAGCACTGGCTGTCACTTGCAGAGCCTGTGCATGGCCCTGAGCTGGCAGGAGGCTCCTTGGGTTGAGGAGGAGAATAAACCCATACAGGGCCTGGAGGAGGGAGGTTGGCACCGTAATGGGTTCAGTGTTCCTGAGCTAAGTGATAAAGAGCCCTACTCAGAGCTCATCTGGGCATCAGACATCCCAGAGACAGGGCAGTGGGATCTGGGCCTTCAGTAGCTTCCAAAAGGGCAATAAAAAAAGAACTGAGAGTGGTGCTGTGGGTTTATTGCACAGATCACAGCACGAGCTGCACATAAACATAGTACTAGGTTAAATAAAAATAAAATGCAATCTAGAAAATGTTTGGAAATGTATCACATAATTAAGATATTAATTTAATGGTCTTGATTATTTGGGTTGGAAATGCACGTCGGTTCTCATCTCATTCCCTTCATTGAACAGCAAGCTCATCAGGCACAGTCATTATGCATTTTCATAAACATTTGATGAACAGTAACTGTGAGGAACACAAAATATTGGGTTTGTCCTTCAACTGTAATGACCATATGGAGATGTGTTTGCATTGGAGTCAGCAGTTGTGGCACATCCTCATTAATAACAACTCCTGATATTTTTACTGTTCCAGCACGATGAAACCCTTTATGGTGGGGGGAAGAAGGATTTAATCTGCAGGGTCTTTGCATTGATTTGTAAGAGGTGCTGTGCCCATATCCCTCTGTGACTCCTCACAAGCTATGATTACTCACTGTTCCGGACAGCTCTCTCACAATCCATGGGCAATGGGAGTGAAGGAGGCGGCTGGGGATGGCTCAGACCTGTCCCCTGAACACACACATGGAGCTTCCTTAGGTTTGCAAAGGCAGTATTTCACAAGGTATTGGAGTGAGGTCTTGTGCTGGCAGCAGGGCTGCTGGAGCTCTGGTGCCCAAGGTATCCTTGACACCCGTTGCTGGTTTCCATGGGCACCTCGTTCTGCTTGTGCTCACCAGGATGGGGATGGAGCCCTCCCCTCGGCCTCCCCTCACCCCAGCTGAGCCATGTTTAGTCTTGGTCCGTGGCTCACATGGAAAAGGCCCTGGTGCTGCACTGGTGGGGACAGGAGCCTTGGTGCCTGCCCTTCCCTCCCAACAGCTCCGCTCTCCTGCCCGCAGGGAGCTCTGGAGCAGAAAATGACCCGGTCGGAGCAGGCAGGAGAGCCCTCAAAACCAGAGCTGAGCGTCCCGGGGCTCAGATGCGCCGGGCTCCCCGTGCAGAGCATGAATAAAGGCTCTCCCAGGGCAGGACACAGATTCAGACACAACATTTCCCCTTCAGCACCGAGTCCCGGGCCGCTGTCAGCCCCGCATGGATTTATGGCTCCATGCGCTCGTAAATGCCGGCATTGCAGGTGATGAATGCAGGAGCTGGGAAGCGCTCCCCCACCATCACCTTCGGGAGATGTCTTGGGTTTTTTCTGTTCTTTTACAGCAGCCATAAAGCAGCTGCTGATTAGTGACGGGGCTTAAAACTTTAGGCAAAAGCTGTTAGAATCAGCTTAAAGTGCTAAGCTTCT
>JBCJKH010062803.1:0-10664 GCA_039877255.1 Loriculus beryllinus
TCCATTCCTGTTATCCATAACATCCCTAGCCAAGTTTAATTCTAACTGGGACTTAGCTTTCCTAACCTGGTCCCTAACTTCCCAGACAACAACCCTGTATTCATCCCAGACTGCCTGTCTGGGATTCATATTTCCATACAACAATTCTTATTAGTCTTATGTGACCTAGTTCTTTTGTTGTGTTTCAGAAGAACGTGAAATGGTCTGGGTTTTGTTGTTTTTGGGGTTTTATCCATGATAAAGTAAACTATTTTCAGAACATATCTGTGAAAAACTGTCTTTGTCGCAGGCTAAAAAATGGAATGAACTGTATATTGTTCATTTCTTTTCCCAGGGCAAATGTATTTTCTGTCACCTTTAGCATTTTGACTTCTTTAATGCAAAAGGAAAATGAGAGGATAATATGCTAAACAGATCAAGGCTCAGAACCGTAATACATGTAGCAGGCTCCATTCTTGGAATTGTATTCATTATTGATATCAGAGTGACAAATCTATTTAAGTCAATGGAGATAGCCTATGGGAATTAAAAGGAAATTTAGCCCTAAGCCTTGTTTCACAAAAGAACAATAATGAAAAATAGGGGGGACTACTTACACTAGTAGCACATTAATAGATTTATATTTTTATTTCTATTTTAATCAACTAGTCCTAAGGAATTATAAAGTTGTTACTAACAATGCAAAGGCTTCATATGAGTTAATATTTTTGTTATTTTGGATTTGGATACAGGAAACAAATGTAATGTTCACTGTGTGAAAGTTATCTTATCAAAGAAACACTCTGGAGGAAACTTGAGGAAACCTAGCTACTAGGTATATCATTTCAGATAACAAAAATGTTTCAGTTGTGGACTTTTTATTCACACACACAAAAAAAAAAAAACAAAATCCTTGAGTTGATGGTTTTGATATGTGCATTTGTACTTTTCTTTTTCCCAAAGTTCTAATTTGAGTTTTAATTTCTACCAGATTTGAGAAATATTGGTAGCAAAATCATTCTAGATGCATGTTTTATTTAATGTTAATATATTATATATGTTAATATATTACATGTGTTTAGCCCGGTATGATGCTTTTACTTTTCTCTATATTTCTATACCTAGTGATAAGGTCAGTTCATAGACGCAAGACTGCAAAAATGCCCTCAGTGAAATCATAGAACAGTTTGGATTAGAAGGGACCTTTAAAGGGCATCTAGTCCAACCCCCCACCACAGGCAGGGACAGGTTGCCCCATCCATCCTGACCCTGAATGTTTTCAGGGATGGGGCATCTACAACTTCTATGAACAACCTCTTCTACTGTTTCACCAGTCATTGTAATAAATTTCTTTGTTATACCAAGTCTGAATATAGCTTTAGTTTAAAATCGTTGTCGCTCATCCTATTGCTACAGGCCCTGGTAAAAGCTTGCCCCCACGTTTCTTATAAAGCCCCTTTTAGGTACTGGAAAGCTGCAAGAATGTCTTCCCAGAGTCTTCTCTTCTCCAGGCTAAACAACCCTGACTCCCTCAGCCTATCTTCATAGAGAGGTGTTCTGGCTCTCTGATCATCTTTGTAACCTTCCTCTGGAAACATTCCAACAGGTCCATGTCCTTCCTGTACAGAGGGCTCCAGAGCTGGATGCAGTATTCCAGGTGGGAGTCATAGCAGAGCAGAGTAGAGGGGGAGAATTGCCTCAAATTCATTCCCAGATCAAACCAGGTAGGAGCAAATCATCTCAGACCAGGAATAATGATATAACTTTAACCACCAGATCAGTCCACAGATTTAGCTTCAATATAATTAACCACAGCCACAGTGGTTCCCTTTACTAGAATTTTTTTCTTTTCAGAATGCATTCCAATAGAAAATATTGCCTATTGACTCAAAACTGTAATTAACCTTTTCTGTGAATAAATTATTAATGTCATCTATGTATTGAAGGTACATGATTTTATTTTTATTACTCAACAAAGTTACCCTTGTTACGTTTAATATATTAACATGGTAAGATAACTTAAAAGATTTTTTATTACCCTGATCTCCACAATAAAGGAAATGCTCTGCATCAATAAACTTTAAATTCTCAAGTCTCCCTAAACATAGAATTCCTGTGATTAGAATTTGGAACTTTTTTAATGAAGGAAATGTTTCTACAAGCTCTTCACTTCATATGGAATAGCTTCCAGTAATGATCTGCATCACTGACAAATTAAATGAGACATTAACTGTAGACAGGAAGTAATTTTGATTCCAGTTCTTCAGAAAACAATGCAAGTATTACAGCAGATTGATCTGAAGCAAAATATCTGCCACACGCCAGTGAGTGTTAGTACTCAAAAATGAAATATAGCTCTTTGGGTGGATACTGTTTCTAAAAATTGAGAGATTCTTATTACAAAATAACACAAGTTTATACACATAAAAATGGCTTTTTTTTAGTACAGCATCCATGATCCTTAATGAGGAATCCCTGGGTCTCAATCATTAGTCTGAGGTAAAGGATCCAGACCTTAAATACCTCTACTCTATAGCTGAGCTCTGAAAATGTGGGTTTTTTAAGCTCACCCTTTCAGAGTATCACCCTCACCATCCTGGTGCCTTTCCTGATTTTAAGAGGTCTTCCACTCTAAATCTGCAGACATAACTAATCCTTCAGTGTTGATTCTTCCAGACATCCCCTGAAGAAATTATGCCCCAGAGAATCATCGCAATTTGTTAGACACCACTATTTTTATGTATTTTGTCCTCTGTAATGCCAGTGATACAAAAAATTCGCATTCTCTTTTCTTCTAGACAGAAAAAAGCATAAGTTATACAGGTATATCCAGAGAGGATGTCAGGATGCACAGTCCTCCATCCTTCTTGTTTTTTTTATAGCTTAGCCTAGTCTTTCACTCTCATGCATAGTTCATTGGAGACAGAGCTCTCTAATAAATTTGCATTCCTTCTGTCAGGTTTCTGTACCACAGCTCTTGCACAAATGGACACTTTGCATGCAATTCACAGTTTCAGTTACACAAAGTTCCCTGGACTGGGAAAGTTTTCTCCTGAGGCTATATCCTGCTCCTGGTGATGAGATGCCTCCACTTTAGTGGAGGATTAGAGGATTAATGACTGACTCTTCATTGTTAATTCTCTGCTGATTGTCTCAGATTCTCTCTTAGAATCTTTATGGGTATTCAATCCAATATGCGGGTTAAATGGCCAAAAAGAAATGTAATTGTTGAGGAATGTAATATTTCAGGCATATGTTAATCTGTCATTATCATAAAAAAATGAATAAATAAAAAATCCTGAAAGCAACAAGAATAGCTGCAGGTAAATAGGAATATATTTCTACCCTTGATATTAACCTGTGCTAACGAGCCTATATACCCAAATATATTTTTGCAGCCTTTTCCTGAGCATTCACAGCGCTGATCCTTATAACACAGTTTAAATAGCAATATAACACCAATGGAAATTCAGGAAATACTATCTTCATAACAATATCCGTTCAATTTACAGTTTTGAGAATTTCTGTCAAGTATGGTTATGTGTGATCTTCCATTAATGTTTGCTTTGGTTTTTAGCTCCAGACCAGTCTGTCTGAACCAATGACATTATCCAAGTCGATCTCACTTCCTCGTAGTGCGTACTGGCATCATATCACCCGACAGAACAGCGTTGGAGAAATCTACAGTTTACAAGGCAAGTTCTTTATATGTAAATGCCATGTCCATTAGCTTCTTTCCATTTGACCAGATTTCATGCAAATTGCTTTTTATTTGCACTGGTTGTTTTGCCTCCATTTCATTTTATCCATTGTCAGGAACCTCAGCAGGATTCCCAAATTTACATAAAACTGGTTTCTTTTAGTCATTTTGTAAAGTAATGGTGAAAATAATTCCCAGAATCACCACATAAAGCTGGGTAGACAATTTGGTTCAATGCAGCTTCTCAGCAGCTAATGAATTTCGGGTTGTTTTAGTATTTTCTTTCAATAAGTTTGTGTATGTATTTGGGCAACCTCAGGGTGCCAAATTAAATCTACATAAAGTGGCTATGACTTGCAAGATTAAATGAAATAATTCTAGGAATAAGAGCTATTCTTGGTGAATTTGCTTGGGATTAATACGTAAGAACTGTTGATTTGACTAACTTGTAGTTCTTCTGTATACATACCATCCTTTTGTGCTTCCAGTTCTTTTTCACCTGTTTAGATTCTAAGATATTTGCTTAAGACTTTACATGCTATAGTTAATATAATTTGATGATGATGGTGATGATTCACTGGGCTTAAGGTGAAAGTGATTTGTACCTTTTAGGAAACTGAAATCATTGCTACATTTAAAATGTAGACCTCAGTTAACTGTATTATGTTCATTTTTAAATATAACAACCTATCATAAACATGTTGTTTTTTATTACTTGAAAGGGGCTTAAGGATTTCATTTCACTTCACTTCTAATAATGTTTGCATAAGCAATTTACATTTAGATAGAAAGTTAGAAACTGCTCACAAATAAGAATACCCAATGCAAGAAAACACAGTACGTATTTTCATTAAAATAAGCGAAATGCAGTATCAAAATGAAAGACACAAAGTGTTTTGTTTTGGAAATTATCACATAAATTAAAATCAGCAGGGGAGCTGTGAATTTAATGGGTGACTCATTAAAGAGTACAATATGTGTTTCCCATCATACCCCATACAATAATTTCTAATCATGGTTATAGTCTTACAGTTAAATACCAGTAATGGAAAAAAGAAAACAACCTTCCAGAAGTCGTTGGTGAAAAAACCTGTGCTTCAGATCACTTTAAAAATATTCATCATATGACTGGTATTTATTCATGATCACAATAAAAAAGAAAAAAAAAGTTTATTTGTAGAGATGTTGGAGTTCCTCTCCTTATGATTTTGATAAGTCTTGCCTTTGCCAGAAAAGTAGTAAATGTTTTATGATATACATGAAGATAAATATATGAAATGTTGCTCATTTTCACAATCTTTTGTTTCATATAAATGGCCTTTGCCGTAAAAGAAAGCAAAACTTGCTATATCAAGTAATAGCTTATTATCTATATCAAGTAGATTTGCAGGGTGCAACATATTGGAAGTGCATTATTAAAAATGCAAGAATTTTACTTTTTGGAAGTATGGAGATTTTATTAATGAGACAAATAAATATTTCAGAACATAAGATTTTAATTTCTCTTACATGTACTATGATGACTGAAACTTGAGAAAAGTTGTTGACTTCAGGGGATACTATTTTAGTTTTATCAGTGGTCTAAGAAGTGCATCCAGAGGACAATTTTGTCTCCCTGTGGTTGCAAACCTTTTAGAAACAAGAGTATTCATTTTACAGATAATGAAGATCTCTTTGAACCTTGGCTGCTGCAATGACTAATTAAATGCGGTGTATTTGTACAGAATCTGAAAGGAGAGCAAAGTACACCTTTTCCTCGTAATGCCTGTTCATACAGATAGTCTACACAGCAGATATCTACCAGTTGTCAAAGCAGCAGCCCACAGGATGCTTCAAGATGTGGGTGGAACGTAGGTAGTGAGGGAGCAGGTTACAAGCAACCTTCAACCCTCATATTAGTACAACAGCCAGATGAGAGGAGCTGTTGCAGATGGAAAAATCATTTACTACGACTGTGAGCTGGAAAAGGTGAATTATACCTTCAGAAAAGATATATTTTCTTTAGGAAATAATCTCAGAATCATAGAATCATAAAATAGTTTAGGTTGGGAAGGGACCTTAAGGATCATCTAATTCCAACCCCCCTGCCATGGGCAGGGACGCCTTCCACTAGACCAGGCTGCTCAAAGCCCCATCTAACTTGGACTTGGGAGAGGGTCAGTGTCCTGGGTTTAGCAGTAGCAGTCAATTTTTCTCCTTAGTAGCTGATGCAGTTCTGTGTTTTGACTTTCGGCCTGGGAACATAGCTGATAACACCAATGTTTTTAGTTGTCACTAAGTAATGTTTTACTCTGATCAAGGACTTTTTCGAGTCTCATGCTCTGCCAGGGAGGAGGGGAGGCCAGGAAGAAGCAGAGACAGGACACCTGACCCAAACTAGACAAAGAGGTATTCCGTACCACAGCACATCATGCCCAGGATGTAACTGGGAGTTACACTGAAGGGCACACACTTCCTGGTCAGGCTCGTTCTCGGCAGGTTGTATCGTACTCTCTTCCCTTGTTATTTTCTTTTCATTATTATTATTGGTGGCAGCAGTAGTGGTTTGTGTTATACCTTAGTTACTAGACTGTTCTTATCTCAACCCGTGGGAGTTACATTCCTTCAGGAGCGGGAGGAGGGGGAGAAGGAAAGAAAGAGCGGGGGGAGTAGAGACTGGGTTTAAACCACAACAGGCAGCTACAACTTTCTCTGGGCAGTCTGTTCCAGTGCCTCACCACCTTCACAGTAAATGACTTCTTCATACTATCTAATCTAAGTATACCCTCTTTCAGATTATTTGTCAAACTCATGTCTGCACTTCATATGTATTTATGACAAAGCTTTTCATAGTCAAGAAACAAATATGAAAATTCTACACATTCTTTTGAATATCTCACAAACTCTAAAATGAAATAACTAGAGTGGTCTCTACCTACCTATATTAAGATTACTATTGATATCAGTAAGGTAGCACCCTAAATCCCTTTTAAGTATCCTGTAAAAGTGTTTCCATAGTCTGAAGTGTTTCCATAGTTTCCACTTGCAGTCTGAAGTGACTAGAACTGAATTAATAACAGCTGGTGATGTATAAGGAGAAGTGAATATGTGCTCATACTACCTTAGATAAATTGGCTCTTCGGGAGTTATTTAGCAGTTAAATTTAACTTAATTAGTAGTGTGAGTTGATCTGATAATGAATATGCTGTAGAATAAGAAAGTAGGGGTCTTTGTGATTTGCTTTTTTCTTTTCTTAAAGACTACATTTCACATGGGAAACAGCAATTCAATAAATGGCTATTGGGTTTATCATCCTCCATTTGCCCATGAAAATACTTATGTGTAAAGACCTGAAAAGATTAAAACACAGAACAATAGTAGTAAAGAAACACAGGTTGCACAAAATATCCTAAAATGAGGTGGGCTGGTTTCTCTTTTTATACAGCTTTTCTTCCATTTGTGTCTTCTTTGCACTCTCAGTTCTTGGTTGCTCTGCCAAGATAAAAAATAGTAGTTTAATTGTCTAATTAATATTGTCAATAGGAATAACTTGGTGGGTGGCAGCACATCACTACAAGTGTCACTTCAGATTTTTCAGATAGTGCTGCAGGTCTGACAGTTTCCATCTATGATCTGCAGCCACTATAGAGGTTGTGATGTGAGGCCTCATTAGCTGACACAGTGACCTTTCAGAGCTGTTCATGGCCTCTCCTCTCTGTCCAATGAGACATCAGGCATGTGACAAGCCCCAGTACTGCATAATAAAAAGAAAAGGGGAATCACTGCCATGCCAGAAAATGGCACCAAGTTTTTAAGGCATCAGGCTAAATTGCAGTCTAAACTTCTGTGTTGAAGTGATTTCACTTAAAATCCCAGCTGACACCCATGGCTTTATAAGTCAGTGCCTCCTTCTAAAGTGTGCAAATGGATAATCCATATCTTGCCTTTAATTGCGGTTAAGAAATGAAAAAAAAAAAAAAATCCTTACAGATTTTTAATCATAAATAGTTTAAGTAACAGAGAAAATGATATATGATTTATTCTTATAAAATATTTCTTTATTATTCATAAAATATATATATACACACCATTTTGTGCATGCATAAGACTTAAATGTGTTGTACATTTTCATTGATAACAGACAGCTCTGTAAAGTATTCAAGCCCAACATAAAATAAACATTCATTGCTATGTTATGCTCTTCTGTACTTCAGGATTTACAAAAACACAAAAATTGCAATTCAAAAGTAACCCTGTGAACTAAAATCATTGTTAAGAAGGAGAAAAATACAAGAGCCGTGTAAGCATAGGAAAAAAAAAAAAAAGAAACTGTATGTATCTTCAACTCATTGTCTGTGGTTACTTCCTGGAATAAGATTTAGCACTGTTTCACAAGATACTAAATATTGACAAACAAAGCACAAGTCTTTTTATACAGCCCAAGGTAACGGATAGCATTAATACATGACATTTACTTAAATTTTGCTTTTGAGAGTTTATATTTGCTTAGGACAAGAAAACAATTACAAATTGAATTTTCAGCTAGCTGAAATTTAGTGTTGTAGTCTTTGCTCTAGGGAATTTGAATAGTACAAATTTTACACACAGTCAGTTTGTGTATTATTAAGTGAATAAGGCCAAATAAAATTTTGGTATGGAAACCTGCATTAGCTTTTTGCATTGCAGTTATTGAAATCCCTGAGGAAATTATGTTTAGAAAATCTAATTACAGTCTGGCCTTTCTCCAAGAAATTCAAAATTAAGAATTGCTTTCAATCACCACAGTTGTATTTGAGTCTGGTTTGTATTCCTTATTTAGACTTCGTTTTTGTGATCCATACTTAAAGCGATGAACACCTACCCACATAAGCAAGCCCATTCACTTTCATTTGAGTACTAATGTGAAGGAATGTGTTTGCATCAGAATTCCATCACTAACATCTTACGTGTTTGTTGTAAGTATATGATCAAAACCAAAACTAGATTGAAATAAAAACTGTCCTTGATGAGGTCTGTAGGAATTTTGCTGTTGATATACAATTATAATTTGTGTTTCACACTAAAAATCCAAGAAACATAAATCTGCTTTTGCAAATCAAAACAGAGGGAAACTCTCGCTCATCTTTGGCCTCAGTGAGCAAGCCTGCCTTGTTAGGTTGGAGCTCATCGTTCCTTCATTTTTTAATATATTTTAAGTAGTAGTGTTAAGACATGTAGTGTTAACCTGTCCAGCTGACAGGTTTTGCATGTACAAGGGAAACAGTTGTACACGTATGATTTCTCCCAGCTACATAAGTTTCCAGCCTTTTTAAAGTAGAAGTTCTGATATATCATTAAAAATAATGAGAGAATATTTGAGTTGCTAAATATTTAGAAGGGTCTGAATCATCCTGTTCAACCCCCCTAAGCTAATCCTGCAGGAATTTCCAGTGTGGGCTTCTGCATTTCTCTGCAAATTAAATATGTAAAATGAATAGGAGGACATTTGTTATTTTGACATTTCCATTGTTTGTTCATATGCCCAGCAAGAAAGTACAGAATCCATTTCCCAATTTAATCTTGATGCCAGAATAATGTGAATGACATCAAATGTTAAAATATATCTGTTACATAAACCTGATCACTCAGTAATGTTTCACTAAGTGTCTACCAGCAGTTAAAGCTGAAATGCTTTATAGCCTGCCACCTTCCCATTTCCTTTGCTGAATCTCATCAGGACTTTCACATTAGTAAATGGAGCCTGTAAAATTTGAAGTATGAATAAAGGACACCTGAAACACGATACTTACTGAGTAGAAACTACACTGTATAAAATGGCTGTACTATGTGGCTTCTCAAATCTTACAGAGTAGATTCGATTCTTTTCTTTTAAGCTTTGAAATTCTGTGCAAAATAGTGCATCACTAGACTGATTTTTAAAAGGCATATTGGAAATGTGAAGTGTCTTGCTCAGAAACTAGTAAAGAAGAACCTCATTTTGTTCAACAGTGATTGCTATAGCTAATTAAAAGCATTACTGACAAGCTCTGAAGAGTATCTTGACAGATTCCCTTTCATTCTGATAAATGGTTGCTGAGGTAAGAGGTTCTTACATTTATGAGCCCGGGAAAAAGGGGGAGAGGGGAGCCAAAAAGATAAAGCATATTCTGCTGTCAAATTCAGAAGTTCTGATTTCATTTAAGCCCTATAGTGTGATGCCCTTTTTCTCAAAAGTGAGATCACTTGTCAATGAGGTTACTCTTTGCTAGGCCAGCAAATGAAGTCTCTGTAGTCTCAATTTACAACTGAAAGCCCAGTGTAAGAACAGCAGTTAAATATTGGCTGATTGCCTCCTCTCCCCTCCAAAACCCAACAAATATAAGTTCTTTGATGCAAACTACACAAATATCTTTTTATGTCTTAACTTAATGACTTCATGAATATGTGATGACACTAACTTCACACTGTTAGTGTGAGAAGCAAATCAGCCTTTGCCCCTAGTTTAACTGAACCAAAACCAGGAACCTTTACCCTCAGTTAGCTTAAGACTAATGATAATTATGCTACAGTCATTTAATTTCCCTGCTGTGTCATAAAATTCAAGGCCCTGCACTGTGTCATGACGGTAGTAGTTAACTGTAGTGTAGCGGGAGAACAGATACAACTAGCTCCATGGATGCTAACTGTCAGCTGGTATGGGATTGTCTGAACAAGAAAGGTTTGCTATGTTATATCAAAAAGAAAATGGAAGTATTTGTCAAAGGTTAATTTTTGTGAAAAATATTGGGTTTTTTTCTATTAAATCATTTCACCACTATGACTATCTTATTTTGTGTTAGAATCAAGATTGTCAATTCAGTTTTGTAATTTTAAATGAAATATTTCTATGTGACTAACCAGATTTTCTAATCAACATATTACTCAATGTCATGGATGATTAAACCCCCTTTAAAACAATTTGGGGCAGGAGAAGCCTGCACATTTGTGAAATAAATAAATAAATCATACAATCATAGCATAGTTTGGG
>JBCJKH010062824.1:0-13718 GCA_039877255.1 Loriculus beryllinus
TTTTTCAGCTGAATATTAGGGGGAATCATCACCTTTTTGACCTAAAATTTTGTGTCATATGTCAGAGATGCTTAAGTCAGAGATCACTCAGCCTACACACAACAGTGCTGTTGGCAGTGTTGGGATGCATTAATGGTTTTAGAACACACTTTCCACAATAATCCACTAGAGCCAAAGTCTATTATACCTCCATGTGCACCTTGAAGCCCAGAATTCATCTCTAGAGGCACCAAATAAAATGAAGCTTCAGTCTTCTAAACTAGACTCTTAGCCAAAATTTAGGGTCAAGCTAATTGTTTCTGTTACAAAAGAGAAGCTGGTGATGGTGTCAGACATCTGCACGATTTTCTTTTAAATAGTGTACAATTCTTGATTTCCTGAACATACTCAAAAAACCCTAAAAGCTGGAGACAGTTTCTTTGTTTAAAAGCAGGTTTCCAAAGAAGTATGTACAAAAAGACAGCAAAATAATTTGAGATATATGTTCCTTCGTTCTGGCCTGTAGGATTTTGCATTTTAGGAACAAAAAGAGGAAAAGGATTGTGTCATTTTCCTATCATAAACCCCAGAAATTTCACACTCAATCACTATGACCACATGTTCATTGGATTCATAGATAAGAAGACTTATAATGTAATAGCATCCATATAATTAATATCTAGGTTTGCCCACTTGTAACTTTTCTCATGTTTTGAGAACTGAAATTATTTCCTTGAACTTTCTAGAGATAACAGAACATATTTTATATATTTTTGCATATTTAATGATCACTGTTTTATCCAGTGACATTTGTTTGGAGATACTTCACAATCTCTAAATACATGCTTCCAAACAATATGTCTCTTCCTGCCCAACATAGGAAGTAATTATAGCACTATGAAACTAAAGTACCTCTGCTAATATCTAGCTGTTTGCAGCAATATCCTCTATCACTATTAGTCAGCTGATCATATATTTCAACCATTTAAATTGTGCTTGTTCTCCACAGTAAACGGCAGATAATAGTTTTGAGAATCTTGGTCAGACTACCAGAGACCTGCAGCTACTCACAAAATGGCTAAGTACAAGGTACATTAGTTACACTTTTGGAAAGACTTTATCTGACTCATGTTATTTCATCAAGGGATAAAATAAAACTGATTATAAAACCTGATTTCTTCAACTTACAGCCAAAGTTCCCTAAGAAATATACTGAAGAAATGATGAATATAACATTTGATTAGGTATTACTTAATATGCTATGGAGGCAAGACAATTGTGACTTTCAGTAACATACCTGATCACTTGATTAAAGGGGGTTTTTTACCGCTTCCTCTGAGATATTTAGTGCTGTTCCAAGTCTATAATTAGGTATGTGAATTTTTTTGCATTTTGAATCCTAAAATGTGTTTAATTTTGACAAAGAATAATCTACCAAATACTGAATAAGCCAAGTTAAAAAAAAAAAAAAAAAACAACAAACTAACCAAACACAAAACCAAGCAAACCAAAACACAAAGAATTAATATATTCAAACTATTTTCTGTGCATAGGGCTTCTCCTGATGCCTGAGGAGTTTTCCTGTGTAAAGCCTGCCAATGGGACTCTCCATTTTAAATAACTCAGCCAAATGGAAGATTCTGAAGTTTCCAAAGAAAATAATCCAGCCAGCCCACTTGAGTTACATCTGTGTCCCTATCCAGGTGAACCTCCCTCCAGTGCATTTCACAATTTAGGTGTCGATATAGAAAAACAGTTTGCCTTCCTGGAAGCAGCTAGGTGGTAAAAACTAAAGAATGAGAATTTCTCTGCATTAAAGCAGTTGGTCATAATCATGCTATTGGCCAAATGTATCTTTATAAATGTTCCCACATGCTAAACCAAACAGTTTTCTATTGATCTTATTAGCATTGCATTGTCAGCTGCAACACAGACTGAATTAAATTACTTCACTGAAATAAGAGTCTGAACACTCTAGAATATATCTCCCTGTGGTAACATCCATAAGGAGTATTTGTATTTCAGATAATCCTCTGCATTCCCATAGATGTTAAAATTTGCAGCAAAGAGAAATGAGCATGATGTGATAAGTGCCATGAGCAGGTTGGTTTTGATTTATTCCTCCCCTTCCTTTATCTTCTTTTCTGACATCTCTCTGGATAACAGCTGCAGTCCCAGATGAAGTACTATTGGTGCTGTGCTTAACAGAGCTCTCTCAGGTGCTCCTTAATGACAGAAGAGCCGTCTGCAGAGATCATGAACAGATGATCCATGGCAGAATGTTCGCTCTTGAGGCTGCCAGTGCAAAGTAGACAAATGAACCATGTACCCATTAAGTTCTGACTTTTGCTTATGTTTATACTTCACTTTCCTGATGTTTATTTGGTGCTCTGATGCTGCCACATGCAAGTATAAGACTGCTATGATATTCCAGAGACTCTCCTTTTGACTCTAGGTACCCTAGTTTCTTGCAAACTCTGTTTTGGCTCTCTCTGGCATGAGTTCTCTGTTTCCTTATTAACAGATTATCAAATACATGTATGTATATATATATATATATATATATGCATTTCTGAGTCACTGCAACCTGCAGCTGGCTGTACTAATGAATAAGCCTTTTAAAAGTTCCCAGAAGATATGATTTGATATATGATTTATTACAAATGTGCTAGAATAGCAGTAGTTGTTCATTTTCCCTCCAAGCAGTTTGAACAAAATTAGTTTAAGCATTATGATTAGACATTTTCCAGTGCAATCTACTCAAGCTACCAGAATAATGGGAAAAGGCAGAAAAAATATCTGCTTCCCTGTAGCCTGACCTTTCATTAAAAGACAGAATGCGAGTCCTGCATTTTAAGACAATTTCAGTTCTAAATCTACCCCTGTTTTAAAGTATATAACTGAACAAAGAAGACTAACCCATATGGTTTAGAGTTTCAGTTTTGATAAAGGATCTTTGGTGATACAGAAAATCAAGACAGAAAAAGTGCGAAGTATTTTTCCATTCAAAGTCTGTGCTTTATATGTTGCCATAGCTTTGAAACCCTTCTCAATTAATTAGTAGTTCTGCATCATTGTTTTCACTTAACCTCATTTTCTGTTTTTTGCTTGCTTGGGTGCAGAAAGCATAATAGCCTTGAAGTTTGCTGTCTAGTCAAGCTTTAAGACTAAAATGGAATAGCTTTTAAAGTAGCTTGAATTTCAAAAGAAAAAAACCTTTCCAATCTGAGGTTTTTTTTTTGTTGTTGTTGTTGTTGTTGTTGTTGTTTTTATTTTTTTTTTTTCCCCTAAAAGGCATATCTAATCCTAGGGAAAAAAAGAAAAAAAAAATCTTATAAGAAACGTTTGTCCAGGCAGAATTTCTATTAAAACATAAAAAAGAACCTTAAAGCCTGAAACCTGTCTAAATAGCCCAATGCTCACTTTGTTCCTAAGTAGGTACATTCCATGCAATTTGACGTTTCAAAGAATTAAAGGGACACATTTTAACAAAATCCTGAAAAGCTACTTTTTTTTTTTTTTGAAAATATAAATGTTCATCTACCTCCTGTATAAAAGAGCTTATCATATCTTCAAGTCAACATTTGTATTAAGATCATATTTGAAATTGTCTGGAAACTATGCCTTAAGTAACTGAAAGATATTCTTTAAAACACTCCTTTTTATCTTCTGGTTAATCTTCAATGACATCCATGAAATAGCTACTTTCCTTTTTATCTCATGTTAAGAGATTTACTGAGGACATGATAGAACCAGTTTTAGTTCAGCTGAAAGGTCAGCAAGGAGTAGGCCATCAAATCTGGTGTAACAATAACCTGACCCGTAGAATATTGGGGACTTTTAAGACATTAATTTATGTAAAGCAAATTAAACCAGGTTTAGAAGTTATTCTAACTTTAGACTTCTGTATTTTCCTGCTGAGATTCTTTCATTTTTCATGGAATAATGCAATATTCATTTGGTTACAGTAAAAGAGTCTGTCAGTCACTGAGTATAGCATTCACATGAAAAAGAAAGTCAGTAGAACACCTACACAATTGACTATTTCAGTAATACCTGAAGATATTCAATGCACTTAAAAAAAAGAAAAACAAAACCAAAACAGCACACGCACACACACACGCATACATAAAAACAAACCAAGACATGCCACCAAACTTCTATAAGATTAGAATAAGAAATGTATTCTGAAAAAGCTCTCTCATTCCTCTCTTCAACAGAACACAGGGAGATAATGGGATGAAAAATCACATTGATTGACATAAAGATAAGGGAGATCATTTAATAACTACTTCCACAGGCAAATCAGATTTGATTTGAGGGGCTGTAGTGATAGGACAAGGGGCAGTGGGTTCAAATGTAAACAAGGGAGGTTTAGGTTGGATATAAGAAAGAAATTCTCTACTGTAAGAGTGGCACAGGCTGCCCAGAGAAGCTGTTGCTGCCCCATCCCTGGCAGTGCTCAAGGCTAGGTTAGATAGGACCTTGAGTAACCTGGTCTAGTGGAAGTTATCCCTGTCCCTGGCAGGGGGGCTGGAACTGGATGATCTTTAAGATTCCTTGCAATGCAAACCATTTTATGATTCTATGATTTACTGCCAATTAAATTACAGTTAGATAGTAAGGAAAAAAGCTAAAAGTCTTCTCCCAGGCTCAGCTTTACTACTTCATTCCAGACAACTCCAGCAGCACAGTGGGGTGAGATATGGCGAGATGTAGTCAGTCCATAACAACTCCTGTTTGCTATTACTTCTTCCCTACTCTTGTCCCCTGCTCTAGCATCTGTCCTCAGGCTGCAGGTGGAATCTGCTCTACCATGGACCTCCATGTGCTTCAGGGGCACAGCCTACTTCACCATGGTCTGCATCACGGACTGCAGAGGAATCTCTGCTCTGGTGCCTGAAGCACCTCCTGCCCCTCTTCATAGCAGTGTGAGGAATGGAAGAAAAAGGTATGAGAACCGTGCTATGAAGAGTTGTGCCCTTTCTTACATGTGTTACCACAGAGGCGCTGCCATCTTGGCTGCTGGGCTCTGTTGCAGCCGGCTGTAACCGTGTCCAGCCTTTCCTCACAGAGGTCTCTCTGCAGACCACCAGCTGCCAGTGCCTTGGCACTTGCACCCAGTGCAGGAGAAAATAACAATGATGCTTTCACTTCTCTCAACATGAAATTTTGCTTAGCTCTTAACATCTAGACGTATCATTCAGGATTAAAATCAGGAAAAAAGTATCTTTCACTCTTACTTCAGGAACAACTGTGTTACAGTCTATTGCCTATCATCTCTTTTGCTTGTGTGTGGATAGCCTCAATTCTTACACAGAATATGAACTTAATTTATTTTTAAATTACTTTGATGCAGTAAATTAAATTTCCCATCAACATTTTTATAAGCATTTCTTCTGGCTCTTGTTCCATAGAATTTTATAACTGTCTTACCTCAGCAGACAGGCTTCAAACAGGTTGCCTCAGTGCTCTGATGCATTTTACTAATGACAGTGAAAACAAACACAAAATCAAGAACAACTCTCCATGGTGGGGTTTTACTGACCCATTAAAGAAACAACGTGCCTCCTGTTCATCTCCTGACAGCAAAGCTAACACAGCCAGCCAGCTTGACTTCTAGATATCAGTTCAGCAATAAATTCAGGAATCAGATCTATGATTTGGCTGTCTCACTCTACTGTCTTCACACAGATATATTCACTTTTTCACATACACAAGTACAAAAAGGACTTCTCAACAGACTATAATGGATTGGTTTCGTGATTAGCTTTGTTCACTGTGATAATGATTCATTTGCATATTTTTAGATCTTTTTAGGATTAATTAAATTGCCATTTTACTGAAGCTATGTACTTAATATAGTTCATGTGCAGTATGCTGCACATTGACTCAAATGTCAGTCTGAGGGTTTAGAAACAGGGAGATGAGGAGAAACAGAATGTTAGGATCTACTTTTTCTAGTATTACCTATGTTATGAGAAAATCAAAATCATGTATATACCTAGAAAGACAAGATAGTAGACTGGCAACTAGGGATGGACAACTTTTTCAATAATCTATCCACAGATAATGTAGTCTGTTATGAGCTGAAACATTATCAGAAAAAAAAAGAATTTTAAAAGACTTTTATTTTCTTGTCAAAAGCCCAGAACAAGAAATGTTCTCTCTTTCCCATACTCCTGTGTGAGACAGTGGCTACTCTGCCTACCAAGAATCTGAATACAAGCTTCCCCGCCGCCAGCAGTCTTCTTGCACGATTCAATGAAATAGTACTCTGTGAATGGGTTTTCCTAAAGATCTCCTTTCCTTCACTGCAGCTGACAACTCTCCAACTTCATTCAGTGCAGCAGCAAGAATGCCCAAAAAATAAGATACCATTAGAAACTTCTTCTTTTTCTTTTTTAAATCCCTGGGGCCACGTGCACTGATGCAAATGTTTGTGGTCAACCTGCTGCCCCCAGCAATAGGCTGCAGAAACAGTGGCAGGGAAACAAGTGTTGAAAAAAAACTGGAGCCCAATTGTATAGCCTCTTTAATATGAGTTTTAAATGTCTCTCTCTTCCTCAGGCTAATTCTGAATGTGAGGTCTGAGTTCTTACCTTTGTGTAAGCATCCTAACGTGAGACCAGCTAAGGACATTCTGCGCATGAGGTGTTTGCTGTGTTCTCAGATGATACTGTCCCTAATGAAATAAACAAATATTCCTTGAAGACCAAGAAATTCTCCAAAACTGAGGGCTCCAGTGCTAGTCCCTACTCCAGTGAATTTCTGCTCATGTGAAGCATAACGTTGTCGCAGAAAAGATTAAAAATTTTTTGGCTTTTTTTGGGTTATTTTTTTTTTTAATATGCCTTGTATCACAGGCTGAGAAGCAGAAGCAGGAATTAGAGATGCTCTCTAACTCCATCTTTTAGAGTCCTTTAACCCAGAAGATCTCAAGTGGAAGGGTGCTATGCTGCTTGTTCTATCAGTCTTGTTTTACCTTTTTGTTCTTCTCTGTCTAGTGTTACTCACACAAACCACAGAAAAGCCTGGAAGATAAAGGGAAAATCCAGTTTAAAAATAAAATTTTTGTTTGGATTAAAGATATGCAGTCAAAAAAGTTGAAGAAGAAAAAAAACCATGTGAGGGAGGATTTGCAGGAGGATTTGCAGAAGGATTTCCACTGCCTTCCAAAACCTTCTGAAAATGTCAGAGAGAGAGAGCATAAGTTTAAACACAGCAAAAGAGAAGAGAATCGGTCACTGAATTCCTTCCATCTAAAAAGGCAATTTTGGAAGTCTATACATCATTAGTTATCGCTATCACTAGTGAGCTATATTGGCAATTTAATTTCCATATTCTCCTGTGTTGCTAAAAAGCCAAAGGAAAATCTTTCACTCTTGGTGAAAGAATTACTACCACCTTGGCTATCTCCAAGGACTGAATTTAGGAAACCCAAAATAAGTAGTGTTAAATCTTGCATTATCAATTTAAAGATGAAAATATTGTTCTACCACAGTAAATAGATTTCCAACTTGCCAAATTGAAAGCTTTAATACACAGGTATGCACTAAGAATGAAGTAGGATAGCAGGCAGGTATTAAAAGAATGAATGGTGATTACACTCTTTGAAATCCAAATTCCTGCTTGCAACCTAGAGGCCAGGGAATAAGTATGCATGTTGACAACCCATTTGTGCTAAATCCTGTGTAGGCAATACTCAGGCATTTTTATAGTCAAAGGATTTCAGTTTCCATGGTTGCTAGTCTACAGCTTCTGATTTGCTTTACACACAAAACTGTACAGATTAAAATAAGCAACGCCTTTTATTTAGACCAGTCTGATGGAAAATCATGCTATGTGCCAGAAACAAAGAACATAAGCACCCTGAAGCATAAAAATAATCACCCTAGAACACTGAATTTTAGAGGTGTTTATTTTTGATTAGTTACAGAACATGCAATGAGTAAATATATACTCAAGAACTAACAGAGTCTTTCCTCTAAAGAGTTTCACAGTCCAACAGGATAAATGACATGTTGAATGGAAACCCAGCTACTACAAACACAGTATAGTCAAGGCAGCTCAGATATTTATTTAACATTTTCAGAAAGATTAAATGAAGAATGTGACCTTTAATGTTGCTGGTGCAGTACAGACCCTCTAGCCATGTGATTTTTATTTATTTTATTCTTCTTACTGTCAAAGTCTTCCAAAATACATCTCCACTGTTACTTAGTAATTATAGTTAAGAGAAATGTTCATGCCTGGGGATTTTAAATACCCCCATGCTATTGTCACATATAGAGTTTTCCATCTGCAGCTAGTTATATATTCATTAGATCTGTTGGGTGTGTTTCTGTACGCTAGATGAGCTTGATGTTTTTGCCATCTGCACAGGAATCATAAAGTGCAACTGATTTGTTCATCTGTACTCTTTGATTAAAACTTGCTGAGATGATCTTTTAAGCCTATTTGCCCCCTCAGGTATAGCAACCATAATAACATTTAACAATTTTACTCCACATTCAAACTTGAAGTTTGACTTTCAGCTTCAGAAATATTGCCACTTGGCAAATCACAGCGGTGTTGCTCAAATTAAAAAAAAAAAAAAAATCAAAATTGATAAGAAAGCAACTTTCAGTTACATTGTTCTAAAAGGAAAGTCAGAGGTGGGTGTAATCCTCATATGAATGAAGACACAGGAGGGAGGACTGGGATGAGTCAGCACAGCAGGAATAGGTCACATTCTTATCAACAAAGGCACAGCAATACAATGCTGAGGTCAATGACAGCCATGTAGACAGCCATTGGTCTTCTCAATACTTTCATCTGCTCCTTGGTGGTGCCATTATTCGATCTCAGTGCAGTGCTGCAAACACATTTCCTTGTTACGGTTAAGGTTTTCTGAGACGCTTAAGCATTGATTTGGAAAAGTGAGCAGAATTTAAGGCAGAGCAGCAAAGCGAATGTGGTTTGTCTGATGGAACACCCTTATTTCTTTCACTCTTCCCCACAAAGCTCCATGCTTTGGGTTGTTTAGAAGATCACTGCCTACATCCAAGTAAGTCCTAGCTTGCCTGACAGCAGCACCACTTTGTAAACATGACCAAGAATTATTTTGGAGGGCAGGTTTTGCATAAGTTTGATGTTTCAGATACATTTTTTTTTTCCACAGCCTAGTACTTATAGTATAGTTGGCATGTATTAGAATCTTTTAGAACTATAGGCTTTACAAAACAAACAGAGGAAAAAAAGGAAAATTAAAAAATGAAGAGGTTTTTGGGTGGAGAAAAGGGGACTTGGCAAAAAGCAGTTTTTGACAAAAGGAATAAAAAAGGTCTGGCGAGCAGATGGAAACCAGCTAAGCTTCAGACATGAATTTTAGTGTTTTGGAAGGATGTCAAGGAAAAATGCCACAAAGTCATTGCCAGAAAAATTCACTTTGGTGAACAAAACATGTAGGTCCTATCAAAAAGGTCATAAATTTCACTGACTGATTACAGTACCAGTTTTTAAAAAATAAGGTGAAATAAGGAGAAAGGAAACCCCTGAAGCCCTGAGCTATAAGTGTGTTCTATATGGGGTAGAATTATTTAAAGATCATTCAACTTGTGCTCTCCAGAGATTTCTGACTGGACATTTATTATTTTCCTACAAGAAACCTGACTTATTGTTCTGATGTACTGGTCCAGTTTTAGAATGGACATCTCAATGGACTTGCATTGATGAAGTGTAAAAATTACAGTAATGAATTCAGCTCAGTGACATGCTGAGTACTGAAAGTTCCTGAATTATTTTTTTAAGAGCCAATTTTAATGTTGAAGCATAATTACGTTTCTAACTGATCTTGAAAAACACAGAATGGAAAAAAAAAAAAAAGATTAAAACCACTCAAATAATGAAAAGGAACCTTGAAAGAAGTACTGGCTACAATTGTCTGGGTTTTCTACCATTTTGGCTATGTCTTGATTCATTTAAACTGTTCTTCCTGAGCTTCTGGATATCCAGGAATGACAAGATAACATTAATGAGAAGATATGAACTCCTAGTTTGAAGGCTGCATTTAGACACACACTTGCATACCATGCATAATGGGAAGAAATCCTATCCGTTCCTCTTGCTAACCAAAATATACCTCAGAAACTGGAACCTAACCTAACATACAAATTTACCTCATTAATTTTTTGATTCATGTAAAACAATATAGCAATATACAGTAAAATATTTTGACAGATTTCTCCTTTGAAAGAGCTTATATACTTTTTCAAGAAACATACTAGGCTAACCTAAAGGAGAGAAATATTTTTGCAAATTTCTTGTACTCATATATAGGTATTTTTCTCTTTTTGTGCAAATAAGAAGACAAATTCAGCATTAAACCAAAGGAAACCTGGGGAAACGCTACAGAAGTTAGCATATCTAGTCTAATAAGACTGGCAATAAGGTCTGACCATACTGAGTATGCAGATTTGTAAATGCATGCTTTGGCAGCTCCCAACCTCTATATCTTTAGATTCATGATTCTCTAGGCATTCATGTTTGTCAGCCTTGAACTGAAAGGCTTATCTGTACTTAGAAAGATTAGTCAGTAGTCTGGATTTTGACCCGGTTTTACAGATAATTAATAGCTGATCTTTACTTATATTCTGACTTTCCAGAAACTGATAACAAGCCCCACAATGTCTTTATGGGAATGATGTTACAAGATGAACAACTATACCAGGATGTCTAGTTTTGCCTGTGTTTCTTATGACACAGCAAATCACAAGCATTATATAATTTTTTATCTACATGTAGGAAAACAATGTGCCACTGTTGAGAACTCGTAAGAGCAGCCTGGTATAGCAGTTAATGCTAATAATGTGCTATATGCCCCTTTATTTGCCCATGAATGTAAATCTAGTTTTACATGCAAGAAACCAGGGTCCAAGATCACATTTAGCTATTTCACTTCCTACTTAAAATTATCTGACAAGCAGTGGATCTGAATGGGCCCTACTCATTATAAATCTTGTCTTGATCAGCTACCACATCCTACTCATAGCTCTGAGAAAACCACATCCTACTCCAGCTCTGAGGAAATACAGTATAGAGATTCTAGTTATATTTGGTGGGTGTTTTTTTGTTTGCATATTTAAGGCCTATTTTATTTGTGGTTTTAAAGAGCAAATCAGGTATCAGTTTCAAGAAGTATTGTGGTTACACACTGAATTATCTTTGAAACATCTCTCACCTCATTTTAGTCTTCATCTTGTTTTGCAGGTTTTCTTCATTGTCAAAAAAGATAACTGAATATCAACAGCACGAAACTAAGATTACATCACAAGTGAAAAATATGAGAAGGAGAGATGACATCATAGCTTGCAGCAAGTAGTTTTGCATTTTCTTGCTCCTGTTGTTCATGGCTAGTTGTGTGAGTGTGGTCATATTTTCACTTGTTCCAAACTGGCAAACTTCAGACTTATCACCACCTTTGAAATACAGTCAATAGTAGCATAGGTGCTGGGCACTTTTACAAGGCCTTGCCTCTACCACTAGCCACTAACTGTGCTCTAGGGTGCAGCTGCTTAACCAGCAGCAGCCCTGGTTGATCTGGCTTCCAATTCCAGTTCCTCGAACCACCAGTCTGGTGGCTCAAGGCTTTATGCAACCATAAACTTTCCTGCTTGAAACAGAGCTGTATGTAACAGTGGTGATTCTGGTATATAATTTTTTTCCAGCTTTTCAGTAACCCACATTCAGAGGTCTTGATTTTTCCTGTATGCATGTGATTGCTTCTGACACAATTACCTCTTGATGATCACAGTCTATGATGCATATCACCCAATCTTTAATCAGGCTGCACTTAGTTATCTTTTTAGGAGTCCTTCATGCTCCAAGATTTTACCTTCACACTTTCAAATACTAAGAAAATGCTAATTAATTGTCTGAAGCAGTTATACTTAGGACCTCCTTCCTTTTTGCATGTAGGCTTTTTGTTCACTCTACATGCAAGCTAAAGCCCATCTTCTTTATATTTAGCTGGCAGTTAAAACCACATGACCTTCCCAGATCGGAGAAGATTTTTGCCAACTTGATAAGTCTTTTCAAACTAAGAGTAGTGTAAATGAGAGTTTTCTTCAGGAAGATCATAAAAGAAATTACATTTGCTTGTTCTTTGACATTCACCTCAAAGTTCACAAATACACTTAATCATAGAATCACAGATTAGTTATGGCTGGAAAGGACCTTAAGATCATCTACTTCCAATCCCCCTCTCATGGGAAGGGACACCTCACACTAATCCATGTCACCCAAGGCTCTGTCTAACCTTTGCTTCCATCCATCAGTTCTGTATCCCCACCATAGAAGGCCACCAAATTGGTGAGGCATGATTTGCTCTTGGTGAAGCCATGTTGGCTCTCACCAACCACCTCGTTATTTTTCAGGTACCCTAGCATGGTTTTCAGCTCATAAATCTTCCCAAAGTTTCTAAGATTCTAGTTTGTGACCATTCCTTCTTTTTGATATGTACATTTGAGCAACTTCTTGTAAAACAGTAGACTGTGCAGGATTCTAATCTCATTAACAAAACTGTAAAATTGCAAATGCAAGAATGGTGTAACTGTATTGTTATTCAAATTGACAGCATTAGAAAAACCTCACCTTTATCTATTTTATTTCTGACAGCTTCTTAACCCACACATTTTGCCAAATTTTATGGGCATACTGAATGACAAAGAGCAGAGTCAGTCAAGGATATTTGAATCAAATACACACATGTAAGCTGGACTAAACCATAATGATTTACAATAAACATAACTATTCTTCAAGATCCCCACATTTCATTCAAGACCAGACTCCTGTGACAGAAGTACAGCTCAAGAGAAAGAAGTCCTCATTGGCAAGGGCAGAACAATTGATCCAAATGGCAGACTGCTCTCATCCAGAACAAGAACATAGAATCAAAGAACAGTTAGAGTTGGAAAGGACCTTAAAATTATCTAGTTCCAACCCAAGTGGGCAGGAACACCTTGCACTAAACAATGCCACCCAAGGCTCTGTCCAACCTAGCCTTGAACACCGTCAGGGATGGAGCATTCGCAACTTCCCTATGCAACCCATTCCAATGACTCACCACTCTTACAGTAAAGAACTTACTTATATCTAATGCAGACTTCCCCTGTTTAAGTTTGAGCTCATTACCGCTTGTCCTACTGCTACAGTGTCTGATGAACAGTCCTTACCCAGCATCCTTATAAGTCCCTTTCAGATATTAGAAGGCTGCTATGAGGTTTCCACATAGCCTTCTCTTCCCCAGGCTGAACAGCCCAGCTCTCTCAGCCTGTCCTCATATGGGAGCTAGTCCAGCCCCCTGGCTATCCTTGTGGCCCCCCTCTTGGCTTATTCCAACAGCTCCATGTCCTTTTTATGCTGAGGACACCTGAACTGCACACAGTACTCCAAGTGAGGTCTCAAGAGAGCAGAGTAGAGGGGCAGAATCACCTCCTTCAACCTGCTGGTCATGCTCCTTTTAGAATCATAGAATCATAGAATAGTTAGGGTTGGAAAGGAACTTAAGATCATCTCCTTCCAATCTGCCTCCCATGGGCAGGGACACCTCACACTAAACCATGCCACCCAAGGTTCTGTCCAACCTGGCGTTGAACACAGCCAGGAATGGAGCATTCACATCTTCCTTGGGCAACCCATTCCAGTGCCTCACCACCCTCACAGTAAAGAACTTCTTCCTTATATCCAATCTAAACTTC
>JBCJKH010062828.1:0-12429 GCA_039877255.1 Loriculus beryllinus
CAGAAGTGCCACAATGAATTTACAGACCAACTAAAAGCAGGAGTATGAGTGTTCTTATTTTCAGTAAGCAAGTTAAACATACAAGGCTGTCTCTAGAGACTTTTTTCGGGTGGGGGGTGGGGGGGTTAGTGTCACAACACCACAAGTAACCATTACTTTCTCACTCTTTAGATGAAACGTATTAACTTTCTAAAATACATTTTTGAAAGAAACTAGGGCAGACAGAAAGAATATATCCCTCCAAACAATACTTTCTGCTGTTGGCTTCTTGTTCTGTGAACCATCTCTATCACTTAAATGATCAATATTGTCAAAGCTCTAAGCATCAGCAATCAAGCCAAATAGTAAATACCTCCTAAGCTTTGCTCTCCAACAGGTTACAAAGCAGATACACCAATAAGGATGAATGAGACATCATACTCAGTTCTGGAAAAGGCAGACTCATTATTATCACCTCAGCAGCTTACACTCAATGCCTTAGCTCTTTGCATAGTCTCTTAAAAAATATTTTTGGGTAACAAAATATGCAAGACTAGTACCGTCACATAACTGCAAGGAGTTTTGCTGAGAAATGAGCTATGCCAAGAACAAAAGATATTCTTCTACTCAAAGAATTAAGAAATAGCTAGGGAAATCTGTACTTTTATTAGCCCACTAGATGTGGTCACTCTTTGAAGGCCTACACAACTCATAGGATGCTCTATGAACTGTAAAACATATTAAATTCCTTTGAACCACTGCTAACACCATATGAATATTAATAGCATGTTCTTTATTCGCTCTGTTACTGTAGGAATTAAATATTCATAAAAAGCTCTCTTAAAATTCCTCACTGACTACTATTCAATTGTGTCTACTGCATTTTGGCTTGAGTAGGAAGTTTTGTTTATGTATATTTGCTCTTCTCTGTGCTTCAAAGACAGAAAATGGAAATTGAAACTTGAGAAAAAGCTGCGGAAGAACAAAGGATGCTCAGCTTTTATTCAGCACTGATACAGAGTGAACAGAGGGCAATGGGGGAAAATAAAGCTCCTGACTTGTTATGCATTCCTGACTATCTCCTTGACTATGCTGGCACTAGAGCATTGGTTAAGCAAGTGAGGATAAGGAAGCATTTGAATTCTGTGTTTCTTAAGTGCTCCTACAAGCCATGAAACTGCAACTTCTACTCAATGATCACTGAAACACATCCGGCAAACACCTTCCTCATCCTACCATGTGCATCACAAGTCACTAGACTGCCAGAAGAAGTAAGAAACCGTTTATCTTCACTTTTTACAATATGAAAATTAAGGGAGCATTTCAGACAAGCACTAAAAAGAGAGCACTTCAAAGAAGTCGCTAAACAGATGAGAGCTCCAACTACTGTAATTGCCCAAGCCTAACTGGCAAGAGGCCTGGGTGCGAGCTCAGGACATGATCTTCTTGCAACGGGCAACTTTTTTGAGTAGCCTTTCCTCCCTGCTAGCACAACTCAACAGTGTGCTCTGCAGTACTTTTGTTAAAAAGAACAGCAATTGGAACACAGTACTAAGTACGCAGAGCACACAGGTTAGCTAAGGGGTTCCTGTGCTTAATTACCTTTTTCAATGACCAGCCCTATCTGTCCTACATCCTGAAGCTGAATTCTTAAAATGTCTTTCACTAAGGATCTTGGTGTCTTAAAACCAAATCCAAAAAAAGAAGGAAGACAAAGGGAATGTGGAAAACAGTCCTGCCTGAGAACAAGAATAGGAGGAAGACAGCAGCAAGGAAATTAAAAAGGACCACAGGAAACGAAACAGGAAAGCAACAGACACACAAAAGTTTAAAAAGAAACTCAAAATAGAAGAACAGAGAGAAAGGTCCAGTGAGAAAGACCACTGAAGTAAAAAGGACTTAAATTCCTAGATGGTGGGAGAACATGGAAGTCAACCACAAGAAAAACATGTTGACATTTCAGTGTTAAAATGCTTCAGGCAAAACTACTTCTGAAACTGCCATTTAAAGTAAGACAGCAGTCAATGTGCTGCAAATTGTGTTTACAATTGTGACAGGGAAAACTGCTTCTGTAAGAAGCAGCACTGTAAGAAACTTCGATTTTTTACAAAGATCATATTGTCTTTGGTCCTAACATAGGTTCTCATCACTCACATTTCAACTTAGTTGATTAAATATTAGCGCTTGTATTAAACTATTTTATAGACAGACACAGAAAACTCAAAACCTCTATCTACTTTACATATTTAAACAAGGGGGCCAGTGAAGCAACCCTAAAGCCTACAGCCTGTTACAATTAAACAGCAAAATGAATGAGAAGCCTCAAACAAATTAACACTCAATGTTTTCATTATCAGAGAAAACAAACAAAAAAATTATATCCACACTCAAACCATGACAAAATGCTTGCAGATAGAGCATGAAATACAGATCTTTACATCAGTGCTAAAGAACATCCAATGCATCTGTTTCATGTTTCTACTTTGTCACACTAAGATGATGCTTCCATTGTATCTTTGTATCTGACTGTGATGGATTTTTACTAGTGTAGCAACATGAGAAGAAATCTTTCTTTGCCTATAACTATGCAAGGGAAATTAATTTGGCGGAGCCCTATGGATGTGTGGCAAAAAAATATTACCATATAAGCTAAAGAAACAGAATTAACCTGAAGGATCCACACTTGTCTTCGATTCCATTAGAGAAACACAAGCTCTTTCGCTATTTCTGCAAGCACCATTTAATACATCATCTGAACTGAATCTCCTCGATAAATAAACTGTGACCCTACTGATCTGAACACAGGCCCTACAAGGCCGGACCTGGATCTCAACTACTCAATTCCTTTACAAAGGCCTACAGGGTGGATTAAGATAACTTAAGTTAGCACATACTGGCTTGTTCCCTTCTAAGCACTTTTTAAAGTCTCAAAAGCTGTCAACACTAAATCCTGCATAGAAATTCAACACACAAAAGGAAAACAAAATATCTTCACAGTGCCAGTCAGTGTTTTTAAAGGTGAACCTAACCCAAGTAGCTCCCATGCTCTTGTATTTCTTACCAGCAGATCATATAGATCATGTACTAGGTATATGATTTCCAACAGGAAGGAACAATATTCTCACTAACATTCACTAGTGTTAACATACATGATTCATTAACTACTTTAAATGTTTTCTTGACCATATGACTAGTTGTCCTAAGTTCAACTGTAGCAGTTATTTTTCTCTGTCCTAGTAGCTTGTCCAGTGCTTTGCTTCAGCTTCAGTCTGAGAACAACACTGGTATCACACCAGTGTTACCTGTTGCTCAGTATTGCTTACTCTGATCAAAGATATTTCAGTCTCTCATGCTATGCCAGTGAGGAAGGACACAAGAAGCTGGGAGGAAGCAAAGACACCAGACCTGATCATGGGATACGCTTCTAGCAAGACCTTAAGAATATAAGTACAGCTCTCGACAAATTGCCAAATATGACTACGACTGTCCTCTAGTTACCTACTGTAAAAATCCACTGTTCTATTTTTGCTGGTGTGTCACTTCAGGTTTGCAGTTTATTACACCATGCTCTCTGTGGCAAGGACAGAAAATTCTGATATACTCAGAAAACACTTCAAGAATTGCAAGTAAAGTAAGAAGAACAGCTAAGCCCAGAACCACAAACCAGTGGGAATAGCCATGATTGAAAAACAAATTCTACCAATGCATTCGTAGGATTGGAAGCTAAAACTCAGTGGTCACAGAGTATACAGTCTACATTTTTACATGTTGTGAAATTCTCTGGCGCTTCCATATACTGACTTTGCACCAAATGTCGTATTTCATGCGCTGAGTGCCATACAATTCAGATCCCAAAAGTCAGGAAAGGAAGAAAAGCTTTTAACTAGTGAAACTTACCATACACTTTCTTGCATGGAGCTCTGTCTTATCAAGCTGATAAAGGTAAATGCTTCTGCAATCTTTATTACCACATATACTGCATCTGAGCATTTCCCAGTCACAATGAGTAATCTATTAAAAGCATATTCAGAGATTGCTTTACTGGTCCCATATGCACATGTAATTTTAAGCAGAGCAGTAGGTACCAGATACATCACCTTTTTCTGCTCAGTAGTAAAATGAAATAAAATGGCACAGGCCAGTGTATGGCAGAAAACTCGCCTTCATTCACAGAGTAAGCACCTGGTGTTCCACCTGCATTTGTCTTCTGTGAAGCTAAGGCTCAGACCAAATGCTGAGCTCTTCTGAGAGCCAAATAGTCAGACTGTGGCAGAAGGAGAAATAGCTCTACCTTTTAAACTATTTAACAAGTTCACATTTTTTCGCTCCACTCCATAGGAGGGGCTTCCTCTCACACACTGCTTCATATTAAAGAAAATGAATAACAGCAGACAGGCTCAACACCATCCAAAAAAAAGACAAAAGACCATACTTGCTGCAAAATCCCCCAGTGCCCCAGCAAGCCTCACACTTCAGAGGTTTATGAAACAACTTCTAAGTAGCTGATAAATTGGCTGTGATGAGACAGGCCATCCCTAACATCCATAAACCAGTTTCCCAAAATACCTGGCTCTGTGAGGGGAACCACAGGGCTTTGCTTCCCTCTTGTCATTTCGCCTCAGCCCAAAGACTTTCTACAACTTCAGGAGACCTCGCTGCCAGGGTCACCCACCCTTCAGGAGACTTTGTTGATCACATCAAAATAAGAAACCTAAGGCAATACAACTCCACAAATGTTTCATGCTTCCAAATAACAGAGGCTAGGTAAAGCAGTACTGAAAGCAAATGGGTACTATACTACAATTTGTATTGTCTGTGAGTTTAAATACACAACTCTGCACAGACCATGTCTTCAACCAGCACACACCGCGCCTCCAAGGATATGTTCTCAAGCAGATGGTATGATCCCAGGACCTGCAGGATCCACACCTCTTATAGAAACCTAGATATTTCAAGTAAAAAAAGTATCTATTTCAACCTGCAGCAAAGAAAAATATTTAACATTTATTCCATAAATACAAAAATGTGCTAGAACTCCGATGCTTTATTTTATACAAGTCTTTCAGAGGAAAAAGGTATTTGAATGAGTTCTAAGAGTGATTTTTATTTAGCCCAATCATTTGTAGTACTATGTTACCTCAAACAAGAGTTAAGTACAGTCGCAGTGTTAACGGCACACCTTTTCAAAAATACTTAAAAGACTCAACATAGACTATACACATTTTAGTTTTATTTAAATAAATAGATAAATCAATCTATCAATCTAGCAGAACACACCTTCAAAGTCAGTTCAGTGAAGAAGTATCCCCTCTTGCTTGCTTTGAATATGCTACCTGCTACTTACATTGAATACCCCTCTGTTTCCACAGTGGAAAAGACAGCAAATAACTCTCCCTTTTCAGGGCTTTTAAAATCTCTCCCTATGGTGCCTCTTTCCAAAACTGAAAACTTTTATTGACCTGTTCCCTGTTGTTTCATACCTTTGAAAATTTCTTGAGCCCTTCTCTGCACCTTTCTCATTTTATTACATCCTTTCTAAAACAGGAGACCACAACTACATAATGGAGAAGCACTGTGGCTTATGCAGTAGACTGCAATGGCATAATGAGCCATAACACATAATAGCGTAATGAATGTTTTGGGCACAAAACAAAACTCTGAAAATGCACTTTACAAAACCCCTTGGGTGCTACATCCTCCACAAATGTCTACTAGAACAGATTACTGTTCTGAAGAATCTGGTCTGGATGATGATGAGATGTGGAAGTAGATAAAACAGTAGTTTGATCCACAACTGCAATTCCAGTGGATAAACAAGGCAAACATGGTAACAGTTCTCAACTGCCAAAAAAATCTGAGTTCAAATAAAACTCTAAAAATTTAGAAGCTAAAGTCTTTGTACCCACAACTGTTTTCCACAGTCATTCTTAAACCCATCCAGTGTTAGGCAAAACACCCCATTTCTTCAGTGATCTTCCTATCTAAGGAATTTGAAGTGAAATATTGATAAAATGCAGGAATCAGCAAGTTTTAGAATAAATTCTATCATTAGCAACATTGATTTACACAATCACCTTAAAATCAGATGACTTCTTATGAAGCTGCAGTAGGTTTCCTTCCTTTAAGAAGGCTGACAAACAATAAAAGGTAAACCTGACATAAACTGTTTCAGCCGTACACCATCATCGGTCCTTGCTGTCTGAAAAGCTGCATTCACTCGCCCCAGCTGCTGAAATTAAACGCATCATTGAAGACAACCCAAATTTATTTGGGAGTTAAATCAAAATCACACAAACACTTACTTGCACTAGCATGGATTAACAGCTGTAATCATCTCAGCAGAGGCAAATGAGTGCATGTTCATGGAAATCAAGTGTCCCCTCTATACGTAGACCATCTGATGTCACCAATATGATTTGATAAATCACATTGTTGCTTTGACTTACAGCAACATTTCAAGTATGCCAGTGAATGGTCCAAAACTGTATTTCAAAGGATTACAATTTGGCACCTCACAAAGTGAAACATAACAATGAGTGTGGTATCATGAGATAGAAGGGTATTTATGAAAAGAAGAAAAACATTTAAAATCCTGGAGTACAAATCAGTATTTTATTACACAGCCTAAAACAATCAAATAGTGATTAAACCAAATATTATGAAAGTTCCACAGCAGAGTATAATTTAGATTTATCCGGACTTTCAGTCTGCTGAGCAATTTGCGACAGTACAATCAGGGTTTTAAATGGAGTACATGGGCGCCAGTGTGTAGTCTTCATAACTGAACTGTACTCTGCGCTGAGTCTTAACATACTAATACTGCATTTTTCTCCAATTCAATTAAGAAAATTATTCTTAAGTTACCTTAACATAGATGGGTGTTTCAAACAGCTCATTATAATGACATGAAAGCAGGTTCAGTAAAGAAGCTAACGTAACTGTTAAAAGATCTTGTCCTGTCTTCAGCAGGTAAAGGCCATAAGAGATCGTATCAGACCACACATGAAAGCTGACTTTTCAAGAAGAGAACAGCGTGGAGCCTAAGATGGGATTTAAGTTCATTGCCTCCACACAGACTCCAGTGCACTGTCTCAGATCCCACAACAATTAAGTCCTTCAGCAGTGCAAAAGGCAACCAACACAGTGCAAAAAAAAGCTTTGCTTTTATTTTATATTGACAGCTCTGACAATGGAGATTGTTAAATCAATCATCCCTGAAGGAGGGCTGCATAAATTGTCACCATTAGTTTCACACTCATATTTTCATCTCTCAAGTTTATAGATGATATACACATCAGTGCCAGAAATGTTCTACCACAGAGGGTACCTGAGAACTACTAACATAGGATGTCCTCTCACAGTGCTCTGCTGGTCTTCTGAACTTAGTTAAGAGGGCTGGATCCTGTCTATTCTTTTCATAAAACTAATTCTACTACAAACCATAAAGTGCTTATACACATGAGACAGATTAATTAAATATTTACTATTTTAGCAACATTGTATGGTAGCAGGACACAATTTACCTTAGTTTCATAAACACATCCTTATCTTAAATGTTATAGAATTAACAAAACTACATTAAAAAAGGCATACTAACAACACTGCAAGCTACTGGCTATCTGCACTAGTCTACATTAAAAAAGAAAATAACAGCTGTCATTCTTGTCACAGCTAAAAAATACTCTGCATGAGCAGTAACCTGTTACTGGTTTTGGCACTGATGCAGATGATGCAAACATAAAGGAAAACACAGCAACATAATGTAGGGACATGAAAGCATCTGGCTGCAAGCTGTAGGCAAATATTTTTTAAAGCTATTATACAAAAGAACACATACAAAAGCAATGCAAACAGCTGCTGTAACAGACTTTCAGACTTTTGAACACCCGTCAGTTTACTGAATTGCCTAACAGAACATCACTGCCACACAAATCATTCCTTGGGTGGATTTTTAAGTAATATATTGAATGCAAACATAGGAGCTAAGCTGCAAGAATGTCTAGAAAGCCTACATTTTGTCTAGAAAGCCTCATTTTATGTCTGAATTTGTTTGGTACTATTTAATTCTACAGACTATTCAACTAAATACAATGATATATAAGTAAAACACAATAAGATCCTGGATCAGTTCTTATCTTCTAAAATTCACAAAAGCTTGGTGAGACAGCAAAGCAGGTGGATCTAAGAAAGAATAACAAAATAAATATATATACAATCAGTAACTGGGAATTTGTAACAACAGATCTTCCTCTGCCTCTCTGTGAAGATGATTCTCAGCACAGGAAGAGCAATAAGAGTGATTTTCAGACATGATAATACTGCAAGACTGATTCTTGCCTTTAAGTCAGATAAGCAGAAAAGCAGCATGGAGTCCCTGTAGGAAAAGACAAACTTGTTTCATTTGCTGAAAGAAGATAATATAGTGTGAACAACTAGACAGGAAATTTTTTCAGCAGCAGCAGTTTTTTTAATAGACAAAAGTGAGGTTATGTTAAACAAGATTAAGTACGCAAAAGAGTCAGAACAGACCCTTGCAAGCAGTTTTGTAGCTATATTATGCAGGAAATATTTGCATTAAGATGCTGTTTACTCAGAAATAATCATTTTCCCATTTGTGGCAGTATGATGCTACTTTTCATTATGTGAAAAATACCAGCAGTCAGCATACAGTGGGGATCTGAAATGTACAGCCAAATGACTTAACTTTTGCACAGCTCATTTATTTCTAAAGGAAAACACAAGAGCAGCTACACAGCTATTTTCTATACCAAGGATGGAAACTCACAAGTCTATGACTCACTGTTCCCCAGCTGATAAAGGCTGTGCCACATACAACTAACCAAACTGACTGATCCTCTGAACATGACTCACAGCTCTACCAAAAGCTATGTTGAGATATGCTACCAGCCATAGGCCACCCCATTGGAAGGCAAGTCTGTATGTGTCCTTGGCAAATCCCCCACGGTTTCTCTGTCCAAGCCTTTTCACCTGCTACAAAAGACTCCTCAGGGCAGCATGGGGCAACAGTCTAACTCATGGAGACAAGTTATCCACACATGTGCTGAAAGCCTGTTAAATGATTACACTGCCAATAATAAGCAATGCAAACTAAAGTTTGTAGAAGGCTGTTCTCCGTAATTCACAGAGAAAATTACTCTAAACATGGCAAGATAACTAACAAACTGTCCACTATCTATGTTTTTTTTTTTTTACCATGTCCACCCTAGGCACTTAGAGTAGCAAAACTGGAGTTAAGAGTCAACCTCTCTATGTGGAATTTATTAAGTAAACACCAAGCAAAATCATCAGTTGGATATCGGGGTAGAATCTATCAGTCTGCATAAGCAATAAATGATAAAGGTAACAATAGATTATTTTACTTCATTTTTTAACATGACTAGATCTAAACAGGAAATAGTTTCACCCTCAACAGAACTTAAATTTTCAAAACCGACGAGATAAGTTCAAAGCACATTTTTGGGGAGAGATCAGTTAGCACGACTGTTACTGAAAGTAGACTGAAAATAACAGATTTGAGGTCAGACCTGTAATGTCATCAGAGAGCTAGAGCAGAAAATCAGCCTTAGATCCTCCAGTTCAAATGAAATTCCCTTTTTAATACCAATACGCCTTCCCACTGGAGGGCTTTTTGATTATTTTTTTTCTGGACAGCTGCAGAGAATTACTAAAAAGCAAGTTGTCCTGTCTCCACTTCTGTCAAAGCAAGCCAAGTTACTGCCCAGCCCATCTGCTAAACATGGTAATTTCTTGAACGCAATAAAGGACATAGACGAGCATGCATAAGAAATCCAAGGACTTCCTAACAACTGCATGGAAATCACTTTTCCATTTTGTTGACCATTACTGTTTCGAAAACTTGAACTTTAACGATTAAAAAAATCATATCCATTTCAAAACCAGCTGGGGGTAAGGGGAGGAAAAGGAAACATCTGTCATTCATTTATCTGTTCCTTTTCATTCTTGGAAGAGTTCTGCCTCCAAAGATGGTTTTAGTCACCCTACAGCAGCCACCAGTGGATTATCATTAATACTAAAGGAATAGACACAATTGAAATAATTTTTCAAATACAGACAGAAAAACCTGTGAAGTATTTTGTCATTGTGTGCCTTTCCAGTCAATCTGTAGCTTCTCAAGATCCCAAGATAGAGAGCTGCAAAAAATGAAGCCAAAACAGCACATGTATTCGAGGGCTGAAATGAAAAGTATTGGAATAAATTCTTAACTATCAGGGTGATGAGACACTGGAACAGTTTGCCCAGAGAAGTTGTGGATGCCTCATCCCTGCAAGTGCTCAAGTCCAGGTTGGATGTGGCTTTGAGCAACCCTGTCTAGTTAAAGATGCCCCTGCCCATGGCAGGGGGGGTGGAACTAGATGACATTTAAGGTCCCATCTAACGCAAACCATTTGATGATTCTATGATCTTTAGTTCACCTTACCCCTGGGACATGAACAAACTTCCAATCAATAATATTTAAAGAAAAAAATAAACAAAACCCCTCAGGTATAGATTAGGATACAACATCACTTTCCAAAACGCATAAGTACTATCTAGCTCAGTGTCGTAGTCCACACCTATCACGTTTGTTTACAGGAAAAGGCAATCCTACTGAAAATGAGTCAACTCCACAGAAGCAAGCATCTCAAAGTCAGTGAAACAGACCAAAGGTGTAGGTGAAACAGGAGAAATAGCATCCAAACGACAAGAAAAACAGTACAGTCAGTCCTGCCCTGCACCGAGACTTAACAAGACTAAGCACATAGATAATTGTGCACTCTCATAAATACAGAAACCTGATAATGGTTGGAAAAGAGTATGACTAAATTAAAAACTACAACAAATTTTTAAAGGAATTTCCCTAGCTGAAGATCACTCTCCCAACTACAAGAAGTGAATGAAGTTGATGGAAGCATAACAGGGTGGGACAGACTTTACAATGGAAAACTTTCATGATGTAAAGCATTGATGCAACTGGAAAATTAAGCAAAAGCCACCTCTTTCCCAGCAGTACATATCAGTGCTGAGTGGGCATGTGAGGAAAACAATTCTTAAGTTAGAAAGGATCTAACACTAAAATAAAAAATAAAAATAACTAAAAAAAAAAGAAAAAAAAATCACTGACCTGGATTAAGTTCTCATCAGTATCTCTTCATGAAACAAACAGAACTGTTCTAGTACTTCAAATGATATAAAACAATAAAATCAGATGGCATAGTAATATGAATATCACAGTAATTATTTTTCAAACGCATGTTCTCCATTAAACCAAGAAACGCATGACAAAAATTTAATTTGGTCCCATGAGAACTTTTATAAAAACAACTCTCAAAAGGTATTATTGAACTGCTCCAGTCTGACAAGGGAAGAAACTGTGTGAAAAAAATCAAGACAAGAAGTGCTTATTACAGGACAGTTACTGTTCATTTATGCCTTGACCCTGCTAAGCTTTCTCAACTGCAGCACACCCAGAGACTTGAGTGCAATAACCAGGTGGCCATTGCCTCCTTCTCTGCCTGCAACACTTATGAGTTATACCAAGTTTATAAGGACTGTGTCCATTCACAGAAAGCAAGAACACAAAACTGCAGAAAGCTGAATAAACAAATAGTAATCTGAATGAAATAAAAAGAGAATTTATAAGTAATATCTGATAAAGTTATTGTTAAATTTCCGTAGCTAATTGCAGCTATAAATCAGGTTATCAAGGTAATCCCTCAGGGACACCAAGTTGCAAATGCTTTTATCTCACAATGCAGATACTTAGTTGTAGCAGTTGTTTCATTTTGAGTGTAAATAAACATCTCACCTTTTGCCTGCTAAGCAGTAATAAAATAATCATGCCTATCAGCCCTTGAAGAGTGAGTGGAGCTCACTAGGAAAAAGAGAAAGACACCATGGAGATTGATGCTCAACACTAGTAACCTGCATGAGCATGCCGCCTGGCAGTACTGGCTATTTCTGCCTTGTAAGCAATATAGATAATCAATCTGAAAAGTAGTTAAAAATAACTACTGATGTCATCCTCACCTGATCCCTCAGGATACAACTCCAGAATAATATTGTTCAAGCATGGCCACCACATCACAAACCTCTAGGTTGGTGAGAAGGACAGGAATCAATTGATGCTGCCTTTGAAAAGGACAACTTTCCAGCATCAGCAACTGATTCACCCTGCAGACTCCCAGCACTAGCTCTCATTCTCACTGGTTCCCACTGGAGTGGTTTGCCCCATCAGCTGTAGCAAGCAGCAAAACAACTCTGGGGACATGCTCCCATGTGTTGGAAACTTCTGACCGCCATGGAAAGGAGGGAGAAAATTTTTCAATAATAGGTAAAAAAAAAGCAATCACCAGTTACACAAAGTAGTCACTGAAAAGCAGATAAAACCAGCCCAACACTCATTTGCTGTTCAAGCACTGCCTGGTACCT
>JBCJKH010062832.1:0-19611 GCA_039877255.1 Loriculus beryllinus
GAGAAGAGAAGGCTCAGGGGGGACCTGATGGCTCCCTCCAAGTGCCTGCCAGGAGGATGGAGCCAGGAGGGGCTGGGTTCTGCTTCCAAGAACAAGGGATGGGACAGGGGAGGTTTAGAGTGGATGTTAGGAACAATTTCATCATTGAGAGGGTGCTCAGGCATTGGAACAGGCTGCCCAGGGCAGTGCTGGAGTCACCATCCCTGCAAGTGTTCAAAAGTGTAGATGAGGCACTCAGTGCCATGAGATAGTGGTGGCCTTATCAGTCTTGGGGTAAAGGTTGGACTTGATGGTCTTAAAAGTCTTTTCCAACCTACTTGATTTTATGATTCTTTGATTCTATAATTTTATGACCTGAGTTAATAGCTTTATTTAATAGCAACTTCCCATATCTTATGTGCATATCCTTATTCCATGGTCTTAAAAAAAACCAAACACCTGGATTCCTTTCAGCATTCAGGTGCCATTTCCAGTAGCTGACATTTGTGACCCTTAGCACAGCTTCTATCAAAAGTCAAGCCAAAAGCCAAGTAACATGTTCAGTCTTTCACCTTTTGTGATTTACCTAAGCTAGCACCAAGGTACCTCAGCAGCCAAAATAGCTAGTAAGGGAAAATAGCTAGTAATATGAACAAGAGGGAGACAGGATTCACGGGCACTACGGTTTGCAGAGCTGTTAGATGCGTTATATGTGATTGAAGGATCACAAGAGCAGATAATCAGTCAGCACAGACTATGATCTGGAACAATCCCTTTGTTTCACATTAGTCCTAATACAAACTCATATTAAAGATAAGTGCTCTCTTCTCAAAGACCATACATAATCATAATTTTCCCAGTATCTGCCACGGCTTGATTTGTGCATCAAAGCCACCTTTGCTATACTTTCTGTTTGCCAAGGTGCAAGAAGTGTTACAGGCTCTTTTGCAGCATGTAAATCAGAAACAAAGACTTGTCTTAAACACGATTGTCCATGCCAGGTTCTTTGACTTGCTCTTCTCCAGGACAGACAAGTAGTGAATTCACTGGAATCTTACTTTCTGAGTGACGATTCAGTGTTCCTGACCACAATGAATAACTCTTTCTCCCATGTTGGTCATAAACTACCAGTGCCTTTTTCCATTTCTTTTCTCTTCAGTTCTTTCTTATCTGTCATGAACTCTGCTGGAAGCTTTGAATCGCTCCCAGATGCTGCTCAGTTTTCGGAAAGGTAAACAAATGCTTTTTGTAAAGCACTGCAAGAGACTTGTGGGTACTTTGTGGCAATATACTGTGCTCTCAGGGGTGGTAATTTCTTAAACGGAAAATGTAGAGCTGATTTTCAGCATTGGTACAGATGGCCAGCATGACCTTTTTTGTGGTTTTCAAACGTTTTAAAAATGATTTTTATTTCCAAAAATCAAGCAAAATTTCTATCTTAGAAACTTTATGAGCTCTTGGAAATGTCCAAAAGCCTTGCCTTATCTAATCTTATGTAAGCACACATGAGAGGAGATGAGCAAAGGGACCAGCTATCATCATGATGGACATATATTTTATCTGGTTAAGATATACCAGGCTTGGGGATGGATCCCACATTGGCGGTGTCTGCATAAAACACTCCAGCTTCAGTGAATCGAATTCTGATTTAGACTTGCAGTCAGCAGCTCTGTCACTGACTCACCCAGGAGAAAGAAGGGGATGATTGGATTTGATGGCATGGCACATCAGACCCACAGAAGAATATGGTTTTAGAAGCTACAGTGGCTACAGGGGTGGTGTCTGTGAGAACGTGATAGAAGTTTTCCCCCAGTGGTAAAGTCAACACCAGCCAACTTCAAGATGGACCCACCATTGGTCAGAGCTGAGCCCATCAGTGACTGTAGTAGCACCTGTGTGATAATGAATTTGAGAAGGGGAACAGTTGATGCACAAGAGAAACAGCCATGCAGACACAAGGTCTGTGAAGGAGGAAAGAGGAGGTGCTCTAGATGCTGGAGGCTGTGACCCTGTGGGGACCCATGCTGGAGCAGTTTACTCCTGAGGGACTGCACCCATAGAAGGGACCCGTGCTAGAGCAGGGGAAGAGTGTGAGGAGTCCTCCCCTGAGGAGGGAGGAGCAGCAGAGACAGCGTGGGATGAACTGATCACAATTGCCATTCCCTGTGCCCCCTATGCCATTGGGGGAAAATGATAGAGTGGATTTGGTGGGCACCTGGTGTCCATCCAGGGTCAGCCCACGGCAATAACAAGGCTTTGGTCTTGCCTACAAAAGCACCCTGCAAAAAATATTCAGTATCCCTTCCCACAGGGTAAAAGGAGATCAGTTATCAAATCAAGATGGTGCTCCGTTTTTGTTCTAAGGCAAGAAATCTGGCAGGCCTTGTAATCTCTGCCTAAGAAAATAACTATAAACTGCAGTTCTTGTTTGTACTTATCTAACCCTAACCCTTTTTACTTTTTTTCCCCCCAAATCATTCTAAATGTTCCTCATTTATTTCTTGCAGCAGTAGGCTCCTTCCTGAAGAGTTAATCATGCCCAGTATAAATACATACCACCATTTAAAGTTTGTTGTTTTTCATTTCATCTATGGTGGAGGTGGAGGGATTTGAGTCTCCCAAGACAGCTCATCAGTTATAAAGGTTTATTTCTTAAAAATAAACTGAAGCTTTATTTTTTTAAACCTTTTTCACTGTCATAACTACAAAGAGTACTTGCAAGTGAAGCCTGTTGTGCTATCACCTTCTGAAGGCGGAAAGACTCCATCTACAGCAAAGGAAATGTTGCATTTGGCATTTTCTCTTCTCAGGGTGGCTCTGCACCAACACTGATACAATTATCTGAGTTCAAAACTGATAGCAGCAAAACCTGACATATCCAACATTAATTTTTGGAGGTGGGAGTGTGACTGGCAGGAAAATCACTTATCTTGCTGACCTCTGGGTTTTCATCATTGGCCTTGAGAACTTATGAGCTATTAAAAAAGAATAAAGGAGTGCTGTCAGTGTTCAACAGTTTGCATGTCTACTTGCTCTAAAAAAAGTCCTGTTCTTGACACTAAAATATTCTTTCTCTTCGAACACCAACGCCAGATTTTCTTACTGAGAGATGCAGCACCAGTCTTCCACCCACTGACCACACTGACTTCTCACTTTGCTGACATTGCTGAGGCCAAGTTAATTTGTCTGATGGATTTTTTTTCCATAAAGAGAGTTCAATCTAGAGTTTCTGAAGTGAATGGAAGTCCTTCTATGTATTTTACTGGTTGTATGAGAGTTAGCAAAGAACAAAAGCTTCTACTTCAGGTTATTAAAAAGAAAAGATCCTAGTGAAAACAAATTGACAGTCTCTTAAAGAGAGGGCAGGCGTGATCATCTAATGGGGTTGCACCAGCTTTGTCCTAATAAAATGACATTCGTGCTATGCAAATAGTTGTCTCTGGAACATATGGAAGCCACATCTGAAGGCCTGGCTTGACACTTCTCAGCAGGGTAGAAAATAGTGAATTTGATCATCTCAAGTCTCAGGACTGAGCTAGACCACAAGAAGTGGAGAAACACAAGGAAGTGGTACAACTAAAGCACGTACCCTGGTAAAAATAACGGGATATTGACCTTTCTGCTCCTCCTGCCACCAGAACATGAGAAGGATGAGAACAGCAGCATTTCCTGGTGCAGGTTCAACCCACTCACCTCAGAAACAATTATCATCCTGTCTGCTGAACTTCCTCCTCCAGTACCATTGTCAGAAACATCTATCCTGATTTTCTTGTGCTCTTGCAATGCGAAGGAAAAAGAAGAATCAAGGAAGATATGCCAGTTTCTCAGCAAGTTGTTTGCTCTAGACAACTTCTTTTTTTAGCTTATTATCCCTAGAGGTGCCCCTTGTACCTTCTGTCTAAAATTACAGCTGTTTCAGGGCAGTATGATACCAATTAGTTTTGGGTTCTGCAAGGAAACTGTTTTAATGATGTGTAACACACGGTGGTCACATAGATATCTCCACAAATGCACATCAACTCTTGGGAATGCTACCTGAGACAAGAGTTGACCCATTGAGAGCATAAACCCGGGATGAGAAAAACCACTGAGTCTTCTAACAACATTTCTCAGCTTTTTATATTATGAACATGTCTTAGTTTTTATGATGGAATAGAGGAAAGCTTATTAATTTCTTTGAAAGAAAGTTCTCAGGCAAAGACGTGGCTTCTGTGTCAAAATAACTGACTTTTACAGATCATCACAATTTTTCTTTTAGCATTCAAATATGTAAGTCTCAAAAAATATCCTAGTACAAATTTGGATGCCAAAATACAGCCCTCATCTCTCTGCCTACACCCCCTGCCATTTCAGATTTCTGAAATGGAATAAAAAATAAAGCACTTAGAAATGCTCCAGGTTGATCTTCTCTCTGCTATTATAGTTTTTACATTGTTAACATCTTTCCTGTTACCCTTCTATGCAAACTTAATCAGATGTGTTCTAGAATTTCTATTTCACAGAAACCCTCCTCTCCACCACTTATACTTGTGTTGTTATTGCTTTCACTTAATTTTGTGCTTGTTATTGCTTTCACTTATTTTTTAGGATAAAGTGACCAAAATCAAATGCAGTATACATGGGGAATGAATGCAAGTGATTCCTATGGAAGCCTTACTATTTTGTAAAAGAGTCTTTGTTCAGTTTTAATTTAGCCTTAATTTTGTCTCATTTGTTTTTTTTTTCAATCACTGTTAAACACTGGTAGTGTGTCTTACGCTAAGTGTCTTTGCAGCTTTTCTTTTCTCCAAGACACTAGGTTTATTTAGGGTTTGTCATGTTTCAGCAAAATGTGGTTTTGCAGAACCCCCTGATTAAAACCTTTAAAATTAAAAAAAAAAATAAAAATTTTGGGAAAACATGCCAGTTTTAACAAGAAGTAAATCCAAATGCAATAGAGAGTGCTTTCCTTCCCAGATCTGGAATGACCGAAAATTTTATTGAGGGGTCTGCTTAGAATCGTAGAATCATAGAATGTTTTGAGTTAGGAAGGACCTTAAGATCATCCAGTTCCAAACCCCCTGCCATGGACAGGGACACATGCTTAGGCCATGGTAAATTGAGGTAAACTCCTAACTCTGCTTAAAATCAGACACCAAGATGTTTTTAACTTTTCAGTCTCCAAACTGGGTGGCTGCTTGTCTATTTTTCTGATAAACAAGGTTTCCCTAAAGTCCAGTGCAGATTCTAAAAGTAGTAGTGTTTAAGATTTTCATGGGAAAAAACGCCTGTGTATCTCATACCTAACTTCAATAAAACTGGCACATCTTCTGTGACATTGCATCAGCATGAAATCCTGCTGAACAAATTGAAGGATATATTATAACAAAGGTACACAATTTTATTCAGTATACTGTGTTTGCAGGTTGAACAGATGCCACCAATCATATCTGGTTTCACATTAATCTCATCTCCAGTGAACTGTATTTTCATATGTAGTTACAGGTGATTAAAGCATTCTCTCTTTACAAGGAGAAGAAATAAAACTAAGTAAAAAATACTTCTTAATTTCTTTCAGAGCTGATGAAACTCTCCAGGATCTTTTCTAAAATAAACAAATATCTTTCCACATTCTCCAAGCATTTTACTTAGCTACTCGTTGAAACAAAACAAAGTGTGAATCTTTCTGAGCCTATTAATCCCATGTGAGAGCACTGTGACCAGCACACTTGACCTTCCATGAAGCAGATGACTTAGCAGACAGCTTCTTCCTCTAACTGAAAAGAGGAAGGTCTGCTGCTAAATTTAGGCCACTGCTAAATACGTAACATTTATCAACAACCTTGCATTTTCTTAAATTTCATCTATGAGATGCATGCAGGTGACTATATGATAAGCTTTATGTCAACAGAAGAGGAGGATGCTCTCCAATTGTCTTTTGTTTTGCAACTGATTTTGGAGAGGAAAACCTAGTGAACAAAGTTTTAGATTTTACAGCCCTGTTAGAGATGGTCTGCATTTAAGTCTTTGGACAACACAATGTCTCCCTTCCACCTATGTATGGAATTCCTATTGGAACAAGAATCCTCTCACTTATGCTTCCTTTGTGTTCAGCATGTGTGTTCATCTTGGTCTTTGGAGGACATGAGTTAGAAGGATGAGCTTAAAGACCATCCCTATTTTCTAGTTTTCCATGATCTTCCTTCTAGACCAAGTCAAACATTAAATACACTATACTGTGTACTTCAGTACCTCCAGCTCTTTGTTAGCCATTCAGAAAGACAGTTTCTTTGAAGACCTTGATAAGCTCTTCTTCAACCAAATATACAATTGTGAGGTTTTTGTGCCTACATCACTTCAAAAAACATAGCTGAAATAAACAAGTGAACCCATAGAAAATAAGGAAGGGTACAACCAACTAGATTCCTGTATTGCTTTATCAAATGACTGTCTTTATCCATTGGAAACTAAGGTGAAAATATGTGTGACAGATTATTGTTAAGTGTGTTGTATGTCAATGTGTCTTCATTGACTTACATGTGCTGAGGAGAGCTGAGTACACAAACTCTTATAATAAAAACCTATGCTGTGCTTGTAAATTCAGATAGTACTCTTTGCCTGGGAAGAGAATATTGGCATACAGAGTACAGCATATTAACAAACAATAATGAATTGAAATACTGTCATTCACTTGGTTAAGCATGGGATGGACAAAGTCAAGTGCTTGATGGAGTCTTTGGTGTTCAGATGCTTGACTGGAAGGAATCAATATTTCTCTAATTAGATATGTTCAAGTTTATCATCTTCAAATTAGGCCCACTGTTGTTTTTCTCCCACTACATGAAAACAAATTGATCTTTACCCTGATCTAATTCTGAGTGATTATTGAAGACAGAGAAAAATTCTGACATTTTCAAACTTGCAAAGAAAGTAGGTTTAGAGGTAGCACCTAGATCCTTCAAAGTTTGGAGAACTTATTTCATCTCCATTTCATCCTGGTTCCACTTAGAAGAACAAGTTATTCTGCTTTATGTGTGCATAAATGTCCTTTAGGGCTCTGTTTATTTCTTTCTCCATCCATATACAAAATAATGAGGTCCCCGAAGAAAACCTGATGGGTCTCCTAAATAAGCAGGGAGAAACAACTGGCTGGTTTATAAGCCCTTGTGAAAACAGTGATTTGTTCATTAATCATGAAAGTAGAACTTCAGCACTGGAGATTAAGCTGGCTTTACTTCAGTGATAAGAACAGAAACACCTTCAACATGAGTGAAACACTCATCATGCAAAGCCTGCAAATTCCATATAATAGCACAGCATTAACTCTTTCCCTTCTTATTTTATGAAGATTTTGCTTGATGCAGTAATTACAGCTGATATAATAGCTTCCTTCCAATCCCACAAAAAAGAGGTGAATTGGCACTGAATGCATTTAATGACCCTGGAAAGTGTGTTTAATACATTTCTACTAACTTGAAGAGTATATACCCTTTTAAAGTGGTTTTGCACATTAAAGTTTCCTCCCAATATTAACAACAGCTGAAATTACTTTAAAATCCTGATGGTTTGAGATCAAACTAAACAATGACACTTATTTAAGACACTCATTCAAACTTCAGCTCACAATTAGAAAGAAAGTCGTTAATGGCCACATTATTGGCCTCTTACCAGCAGTCCCCAGCTAAACATTTTTATTTTTTTTCAGGATTCAATTATTGCTAGGTTAGTTCCTTCAACAAGCTTACCAGCTGGTTGCATGGGTACATTTAGAAAACAGGGTAGGATGCTGAGGTTCATTTTACTTGGATTTAGGCTCGTGTAGAGTCATGCTCTTAAAGTAAATTGTATAAGTCTATATAATATATAACATATTGTTATATCTCCCTATATCTAATGGCAATAAATTATCATTTAGAGTTTATGCTCCAGCATTTAAATATTACCCTCAGCATGAGATAACTACCTTCGATCTTACTATGATAGATAAAGACAAAGCCTGTGGTTAGACCTTGGAGTTTGCTTTGGGAACTACTGTGATATCCTTTATTTCACAGGAGAAAATGGAGACATTCACAATGACATAGACCTTCTCTGTCTCCAAATTATGTCTAGGTTAAAATGAAAGAGCAAAAGTCATTGTAAAGAAAAAATATTTAAAAAATAACAGTATATATTGGGTCTTCTTTATCTTCAGGAGAAATAAATGGAGAATACAGAGGGGATGCAAACTCTTCACAGACATACACAAAAAAAAATAAAAAGACCCAAAAGGAACCAGTCACAAGCTGTGAGAGTGGAAATTCTTGCGGGATAAAGTCAAACAATTTTGCAAGGAGAGCAGGCTGGAACTTGGCCCTGAGAGGCTGTTGGATGTCCTTCTTTGAACAGTTTCTAAACTGTACTGGACAAAGTACTAAGGAGCCTGATCAAAATTTGAAGTTAGCCTGTGTTCAAATAGGAGATTGTCTTGAACACCTCCAGAAATCCTGTCTAACTTGAATTATTCTATGATTTTATAACTCCATTATAATAAAATGAAAATCTGGATTAAATGTTCTCCTACTTCAATGAAAAAAATCGGGGTATCATTTAGGACAATATTAAGAGACGTAGTATTCTGTAAATGGGAAAAAGTATAAATAATAATAAGTGATTAGCTATGTTTCAAGAAATATTTGTTTAAGCTACAAATATGGTGGAAAATGGAAGATTCACGTGAAGATGACATAAACACAATGAGAAAAACATTAGGAATATACAAAACCACCAATTCTCATTTAAGACTATAGCAAGATGAGATGGCAAAGCAGAACATTGAAGAAAAATGCAGACATTTTCATGCAGAACTTTTCTTCTGTATTTTCTTACGATGCCATTATAACAATCATGAAAAAGTGATTTCTAGTCCAGTAGAAACCAAGGCATTAAAACCAGCAAGTGAGAATGTTTTGAATTCATGAGTTCTTTGAGATTTTCAATCCCTTGTTAGAGGTTATTTAATAAATGTAGAAAATGCTCAAAGAAGTCTAGAAGACTTCAGAAAAACTTACATTGCACTAATAATATGCCAGTAGGTGTTCAGAAAAATTATAAGCATGCTGCTATGACATCTGTACTCAGAAAAAGAATTAAAAGGAGTGCATCCGATTGAGGAAGAACAGAGGGTGTCAGTAGAAGTAATTCCACTCCAGAGAAAACTCATCAGCAATAAGTTTTATCTTGTGCAGAATACATCTGGCAAACAAACTCAAGGAAAAAAGGTGGAAAAGTGCTATTCAGTTTTGCTACTAGTACCAATTTTTTCCATTTCTTCTCCTTTACTCCCGTTTTCAGATGCTTTGACCATCATAAATAATCATGCAGACCCTTGTTTTTTCTTGCTATGAATATACAACTCAGAAATGGATTTTTAAACAAATAGTGGCCCAGTGGTCACAGTGAGAAACTTAGTATGATCTGATTGAATGAGACCACTCTGTCCTGGAAGGCAGTATCTATGAAAGGTCCTAGGTCCTAGTGATAGCCCTGAACTCCCCTGGTGACACTTTGGTAACAGGCTAATGCAATCTTTACGAGTACAAATCCAAACCTACAAAGAAGTAACAGGGAGATAAGTTTAACTGCACATAGAAGAGGGGAGGTTGATTCTGAAGTATTGCTCCTATTGTAATGTTCACAGTTCATAAAAGTGTGTTCAAAGACTGGAGTGGGTGCAGAAAAAGGTACAGAAATTATTTGAGTGTTAGGGAAAATGTGTTACAGCTACAGACTTAAGCAGCGCAAGAGGGTGTGCTGAGCTGATTTTGACCATGAATACCACCCCAAAGAGAAAAAACAGAGTATATAAATCTGCATGTAGACATCGGATCAGAACCAACAGAGGAATCATGGTCATGGAAAGAGGTGAAATCAAGACTGGATGACTTTTAAGGTTCTGGAAGACATCTATTATCAAGCATGAGACACTGAGCTTATTGTTAATTGAGTGGAATTTAACTGTGACTGTAAGGAAATTAGAAAAGGCGGTTTCCTGCTCTTTTCTATTTGACCTTATATGCTTCAAATTTATGCTCAAAGGTACAAGTAAGTGAGTGAATCAGAATAATTTTCCTGCAGCTTTATGCTTACCTTGTCAGCTAACCATCATTTATTATAGTATTTATATATTTATCCATGTGTTAAGTTTTGAGAGTCCTTTTCAGTGGGCCCCAGAACTAAATAGTTTGTCATTTCAGAACATGCTTTATCCATTGAGGGTCATGCAGAGCAACTTTTTGAATGTGACACCTAGAAAGGCTGAAGAAATCATACTTTTTGTGTACACATGCAGCACACACATAGTAAATTGGCAAGCCTGTTACTATATGAGGCCCATGAATTTTCTGGGACAAAAGTGTACAAAATGCAGGGTGAAATATGCTAATCTGCATTTCCATTTATTACCTGAGCCGGGGAAAAAAAAAAAAGGAATCTGAATTAAGGCTTGCTTGTAGTGAACATCCACATGGCAAAGTATCTGTAAAGTGACACATCCCCGTGTGACTTCTAAGAGAGGATGTGGGTGACTGAGAAGGAAATAGAGCCAATGCTACCCCACTTTCTAGGTGGCCAGTGCATTGCAAGAGGAGGCTGCCATATGTCCTGCACCGCTGTCTCTCAGTTTCTGTCCTGGTTTACACACCAAAGCAGCCATCAGTCACGGGAAAAAAGACATAGGGAGCTATTCTGGAATAGGGTAAAAGTTATAGCTCAATGTTTCCTAAAATTCCTTTTCAATTTTTGAGTCAGATTGGACAAAATGTGGCTTAATGTCGAAGACCAGCTTGCCCTACCTAGTGGCATGTTCTTCACCACGTCAGCTCGGAAGACCCTGTAGATCTCTCTGTTCCCTGTCTTGCTTCTGGTTTGCAGTACCTTTCAAGCAATTACTAAGGGTGTCATTAAGCATAAAGATATAAGATGCTAATGGACCAAGTGCAGCTATAAATCACAGTAGCTTCATATATGGAAGTGGAATTTAATAATATGGAGCTTGCAGGCTTGTGATAGTTTCCTAAGTTTGGCAATATTTTATTGAGAAAAACACATCAACTACAAAAACACAAAAAGTACACATGTACTTTGTACATGTATGTGGTGGCTTTGTTTCCCCTTCCCCTCCTTGTTTATTACAACAATTTTGCAAATATGTTTTCCATGAAAATTAATTTCAGTTACACTATTAGATTTCAGAGGGTTTTGTTATATGGAGTTTGCAACATCTTAAGATAAAGCTAAGAGAAAACTGTTGTAAACACCTCCTACCACTAGCAGAACTGCACCAAAACATCTATTTTCACCAAAATTTATTCTCATTTTGTTACAGTGTTCAGTCAACAAAAAAGTACAATGCAACACAGATGGAGAACACAGGCAAAGGTACAGCAGTCCCTGTGGAAACCAAAGCTGAATTGCCACTATTTCTCTTGCACTTGCAATGCTACTAATACTTTTGAAGGAACAGGCTGCACATAAGGTGGCTAACTACATTCCCTTCTTACCTTGGTATGAATTGTACTGATAGTTTGGAGGAAGAAGACATGTTTGTGTGCTACATAGATTCTGCCTCCTTTTTCATGCTCAGCCTTTCATGTCAAATTTCACCTTGAATTATCTTCAGGGAACATACAACAATTCAGAATAGTTGGTTTTAATTTGTAACCTCAGTTGCGATGAAAAGTGTTAGGGATGTTACTGAATCCACCTATGAATTGGAAAAAAAATGTATGCAATTGTTTAATTTCATTTATGTCATTTTATGCCACTAGAAATTGTAAGCATTCTTCTAAACAAGCAGACCTAGGACACTGATTTAAATCAGTGTGTATAAAAGTTATCATTAACAACTAAGAAAGTTTTATTAGTACGACACAAAACCCGTGTTTTCTTTCTTCCATGTGTTCAAATAAATATAGTATTGATTATTTTTTTAAATGATATTACAAGAAATCTTAGAAGAAAGAATTAAAATTTTTCTCCTTTAGTATACACAGAGACAGGCCTGACTCTGAATACCTTATTTTTTCCACAGAAGGGGATGTACTTTAATGAGAACACTGCTCAACAAAGTACAGACATTTTTAGTAGAGTCTTTCACAGGAAAAGTGGAAGATATGTTTCATTACGCAGTATCATCTGTATACATTTATTTAGAGAGTGAAACTTCTAGCTCTTGCTTGACACAATACAACACTTTCCATAAAGTTTAGTGGAGTTCATAGATTATACATCGGTAATGCTCCCGAAATATTTCAAAATTCACATTCCACTAAACTCTAAAAGATCTTTAATTGAAAAACAACATCAGAAAATGCATTCCTTTAACAAAGTGAAGTACTGAAAACATGTATGTTTCTGAAACAGTGATTTAGAAACAAAAATCTGCAGGAAATACTGGCATTACAAAACTTGGTTGCTTTCCAAAGCTTAATTAATCATTGAGTTTGAATGATCTGTACATTTATTAAAAAAAAAATCCCAAAAACCTAACCAACCAAACAAGCAGAAATAGGAATAAATTCAAGCCGTACCCTTTATTTCCTTTTGTTTTTTCTTTCTGCATATTGAAGTTATAATTTCAGAGTAATAACACAAAAAGTCAGCTCAAAATCATGTAAATCAAAATCCCAACAGATCTCTGCACAAAGTTGCACGCTATTGTAAAGCATTTCACTTTCAACAAAAGCAGTTTCTATAAATGATATTTATAAAAGGAAAATGTTTTTTAGCAGAAGAAAACAGGCTGTGAGAGTCCAGGAAACACTTGAGTTCATCCAGCCATCTGCCACTTAATGGGATCAGCTATACCATGTCACTTTAACTCCTGTTTTCCTCTTAGAAGTCTTTCAGAATAGGTTAAATAATCTATTCTAGTACTTTATCACCTTGACAGGAAATATTTCCTATTGTCTGAACTAGACTTTTCTTTCAGGTGAAGTGTAACTATTTATTTGTGTGCCGCATCCATCATGACCATGGAAGACTGGTTTCTCCCCATCCTCTTTGCAGCATTTTTCTCCTTATATTCAAAATCAGCTATCTCCATCTCTCATCTTTGTTTAGTTTAAATAGTTGCAGTTTTTTCACTTTTTCCACAGAGGTCATCCTATCTAGATGACACAATCATTCTTATTTGAGATGTTTACACCACTTCTGTTACCATGTTTTGAAGAGCTTGGGCTATACTTTTAAAATGCAGGTAGATTCATCACCTATTTTATAAGGTTTTATTGTTTTCCTGACTTCTTTTGAGCACAAGCATGAATTTCTTCTTAGCAAAACCTTTGAATTTTGGTTGCCTGGAATACAGTTTCTTTACTGCTGTGTCATCCAGCACGAGAATATTTGTTATCATCAAGCAGCTTTTTTATGAAACATACGTTTGTATTTGAAAGCAAGAACATGAATTTAAAAAACAAGGCCTACTCCTCCTAAAGTCAGTGCTAAAAAATCCATGGAGATTTGGTAGAAGGGGAAACATACCCTGAAGTATTTTGAGATTCCATATTCATATATAGAACACAGGAAAACTATTTGAAATACCTGTTTTAGATAATCCCCAAAGTCTTCAAAGGAAAGTAAAAGAAATTTCTTAGGTCACGTTAGGTCATGGTTATAAAGTAGCGATGTAAGATATCACAGGTTCTGAGGGAGGGTGTGTGTACTGTGCTTTGGTTTGTTGGGTTTTTTTAACTAACATTTTGAATTTACAGTATTGAATGGTGCATAAGTTGAGAAAAAAGACTGCTTATGCTGCTAGCTCCCATAAAGACTCAAATTAAGTCCTAGACTAGTGAAGGAAATTGCAACCTTGCCATGGATTTATAGAGAAGCCTCATTTTGCACTCTGTGCTGTTAGTATGAAGCATTATTATACCCACAACCTCATTTTTTTTCATTTTCTGGGTTTTGATGGATTTATTGCAGGATACTATAAAATCCCTGTAAAAAGTGAAATGTTCAACAAGAAGCATGGGATGAGACAATAAAAGAAAAATAGACTTTTGTTCCTCTGTGCAAAGAACTTGTTTCTTACTAATGCATCTCTTCTAAGTGACAAACAGGAAAGACTGGCAGATTCAAATTAGAGGTTAAGCAAAGGGTAGCTAAGAAGAACAAGAACCGACTACCTTTGTTTAAAAATAGAATTAGAATGAAGCTAGCAACCTGAGGGAACTGACATGAAGCAGATTATAAGGAAATTGGGAAGGTTCTTTTATTACAGTTGAAACACAGAAGAAATGAAAAAAAGTGTCTGCTTTACAAGGTTCCAGTTCTGCCTTCAGCCAAGCAGAAAAGGTAGTGGCATCAAACCCATTAAGATTAAAATGAATCTTGAAGACAGAGGTCACCCATTCAATAACATCCCTTTTGTGTGTGCATTTTGTAGTGATGCAAATGTACAAAGCTTTACGTATTCTTTCTCTGCAAGATGGCCAATTAAAAGCCTAATGTACACTCAAATGTTAGAATTAAAGCAAAACTAAACAGACTTTACATTACAATTAACTTCAAGGGTTTGATTATTATTCAAATTAGACTCTCTTGTTCAACTTCTCTTTTTCATTTGCAAAACAATTTTGATTGAATACTGATGTCAGAGGAGGAGAACTTATTTCAAGCACGAGCGGGGTGGGGGCGGAAGGGTAGATACTACAATAGGAGAAACGGGAATGGCAAAGAGCACTGCATGCAGATACAAGATGCCAAGGTGTGTGGAATTGCTCACTTTATGGCTTGCATGTATTCATCAGTTCTGCTTTTAGTGAAGACTACTCAGATTCCACAGTGAGGATTAGTGTTCGGTGTAAATAATCATATTCATTGTGACTCAGCTTAAAAAATTATCTTTTGAAATTGGTAATTTCTAGATACAGTCAAACAACAGAATTCTTTTTTGTGGAAAATTGCCTTTTTTGATGAAAATCCTGAAGCTTTCTTTATCTGACAAAAATTGAAAGTTTAAGGTGAGCAGACACTGTAGGCATGTGTGTAATGAAAACACAATTTTCTGTCCAGAAAATGTTCATGGAAAATATTTGTCAGGCCCAAATAATTTCTTTCTTGCATTACACCTAGGTTTTTCCTTCCTATGACAGATTACTGAGAAAGTTGTAAACAGATAGAATCTGGAGTATTCAGGTTCCCTTAATACATCTTAGTCTAGTCAGGGTGAGGCTTTCAGTAGTTCACAGCTTCTGGAAATAGATAACAGATAACCAAAAAGGATTTTTCTTTTCTCTCTTGAAGAAGTATGAGGCCTCCTTTAACACTGATGACTTCTGGAGACATGGGAGGCATAATAGCTCTGAAACAGGTTCCTGTGCTCTGAAATGCTAAATGATAACATGCAGTTCCTCCTTCGGTAAGTGTAGATTTGGTAGAAGTCTCCTACAGCACTCTGCAAAATTACTTTCTATGGATGGGCAGGTCAGCAGGAAAAGGGATTGAGCTGGCAGCCATCAGTGCACTAATGATACAAAGCAGCTCATTTTCTCTGTGCGTGGCTGTCATTGGCATGTAGAAAAAAATCAGATGGTTGGAAATTTCATTAGAAAAAGCAGTCTGATCTGTGAGCTTGATTCCTGCTATTAAACGCATTGCTCCTTATCAGTTTGCAAGTATTTGTTCTTGATCTGCCAGTGTCCAGGAACTGCTGTTTCACATTGATACTTCACTGTAACCATTTATTCTTGAACTGGACCTTGTAATTTTGTTTATTATGACCCTTGGCATGGAGAACCTTAATGCATTATTTCTGCACCACTCCTTGAGAATCACTCAAAAATTGAAGAACTTTGTGCCTTGACTCTTAAATAGTGATTTATTTAAGGATCTGTGGCCTTTTGGTTTTTATTTTCTCTTTTATCTAATATGTAGGTCAGAGCACTATCATTGATCAATAGAAAAGAAAAAAAAAAGAAATAAGCACATTAAGCTTAATGATATTACTATTTTTCATATTAAACCTTGTTACTTTAGCAGGTAGTGTCACAAATAGAGTGATGCTCTTCACTCATAACAAAGAAGTAACAATATATTAATTGATATGAAACTGTGATTTAACAAAATTCAGTAGCAAATGCGACAGTGGTTTAACAAGATTTCATGACAAGGTGCACTTGATTATTTACTGCATAGAGGACAGACAAAACTACCAGGAAGACACTCCCATTGAGTCATGAGGTTCAAAAAAAGATACCCTTGCTTTCTAAACTCCTTCTCAGAGTGGAGTCTAGATGCAGCTGCATCCAGGCTTAATCCCAGACTTGGTGAACAGTTCATGCCTAAAGGACTGTGTATATATGCAATCCATCCTTTATATCACTTAACTAAGATTTCAAAGTTTAGCATGCTATTAATCACTCACTGAGGATCTTGTGTGGCAAGGAATCTTTAAACCTTGAAAAGTAACCTAGAAATGCGTTCCGACTCAAGGGGAGATTCTAGTGTACAGCCTACTGCTGTGCAGAGCTCAATGGGCCCTGAGTCATCCACTAATTAAGATAATTGACTCATAGACATATTTACTTTTCAACTAGAGAAGTTAGTTTCTTCCAGACTCAGTACTTGGACTTTGACCAGCACTATGGCTTGGTGGAACACGTTGCTCAGATTAACTCTTGGTTATTGTGGTGTTATCTGTCCCACTGGAATCCATTTTGGGCCAGATGTGGCCATCACAACCAGATGCATCTATTAGGATCACCACTGGTGGTTGTTACTTGAGCAGAGTACAGGAAATAAAGGTCAGGTTGCAAAGCACACTACCACAGGTAAGAAATATAAGCTCAGTTAACATAACCAGCAGTAAGCAAGATGAGCTATTGGTAGCATATCACAGTAACAGCAACAGTTAGAAAGAAGCTAGAAGCTTGGTTAAATGCTAAATATCTTGTTTGTGTCATTCTCAATTAATTTTAATTTTGCAAGAATCCGGAGTAGTCAACTCAAGAGCCTTCTGCAACAATAGATTCTGTAGATTTTATGGTGACTTCAGAAAAAACAACTCCTTATACTCTAAATTTAATGTAAATATAGAGGCAACATGCTTATTTCAGAGCTGATGTCAGGAAGACCTTGACTGGAAGGACTCAAGATGCAGTGATATCCTTTATACCTTTTCTCTTAATAAAAAAAGTCAAAGATGTTATCCATCAAGTGAACCAAATTCCACTCTTTCATGCTAGGACATTACTTGCAGTGATATCAAAGTGAAGTATATGATCATATCTAACAAGAAGATTGCACACAATGGACTTGGTCTACCAAAGAAACCAAGACAGAGAAGACAAAGATGAGCCCATTGAAATATATGAAACCCCTTCATATCCATTTTCACTATAATAAAAGTCTATTCAAGTGATTGAGGGTTTCTGACAAGAGGTGCTTCATCAACATCTGGTTTTCAAAAGGGACTCACTTTTACTCCATAAAAAGCTATTAATTGGAAGAAGACTTTCCCAACTTTCCCTGTTATTCTTTCTTTGCAGTATTACTCAATGCAATTAAATGTGTCACACTAAAATTCAGCAATGCCCCATGTATGATAATAGAATCCAAGTGGAAATAACAGCATATGTAAAATGAAGTTTAGATCTGATAATGTATTGAGGGGATAACATCCAGTTTAAATCCCTCAGCAGTCATTTTTTCCTTCTACAGTGGAGTCCTAACACTAACTCAGTTCCTAAGGTATGAAATGCACAAGCAGTCCCTTAGTGCTGGTTTAATTGCTGCCGTTCTTGGGGGGAAGAAAAGAAAGAAAAAATAAAACACACAAGCAACCAACAGAAAATATCATTAAAGAAAGAACAGATTGAGTCAGAACTCATATCTGAAATATAGTTGTTGTTTAAGCCCAAAACCTGACTTGAATTGTACACCTAAAATCAAGGGCTAGCGCTTCTTTATGCTCCTACTTCATGTATAGGGAGGAATTAATATAGACTAATCTAAATTGTAATTTCATAGGTTGTTTATACTGCATAAATAAGGTACAGCAGCTGTTTGAAAGGCAATTTGAGCTAAAAGGTCTCTGTATTGAATCCTAAAGTGTTTATATTCATTTTTTTACATTGTGTTCTGTTTTCAGAATCACTGCTGAATTTTTTAAATCACTGGTGTACTTGTTAAAGTTAAAAGAAATGTAATATTTCATGAATACCAGATACCCTTTGACTTTCTCCTTAAGTCTGAACGTTTATAGCCAAATACAAAACCTGTGACATAACTGTTTACTGAACTGAAACAAACTGCAGTGAATTCGTGTTTAAACTCCATCAACCATGATGATTATACTGTATTTGTAATGAGGCAAGGCCACTTAATAACATTGCAAAGACACATTTCATGGTGTGTAACAGTTTTTACTGTATATATGATTTCACATGTCATTAGCCAGATTTCTCAAATGAGTTCCAAGTTGCTTATGGAAAAAACACTAACATGCTGAAAAAAGATTATTAGCAAAATCAATATCACTTAACAGCCAATTATTTTTTCCACTTTGCTATTGGTGATTACTCTAGCAAGACCAGAACAACATAACCTTAATATGCTGGTTTGGATGTCAGTAATGCTGAAGGAAAAAATCCTTGCCCTTCCCAGAAGTATTGGCTATATTATGCTGAGCTTTAATCAAAGTTTTACTTAATTTTTTTCTCTTTCAAGTAAGAAGTTTCATATTGGAAAAGTTGTCATTCTTACCAGCCTCAGGACCTCTCCCTTTAAGTAAAAAAAAGAATTAATTAAGCTTGTGCCAGGTTCTTCTTATCCTGATTTCTTTCCACCCCAGGACACCCTAATTGCTGAACAGCATTACTTCAACAACAGGGACAAGTGTCTAATTCTTCTGCCTTCCATTCTTCTTTAGCTCACCAGGAAAGACCTTTGATGGAGGGTAGTCTAAATAGCCGAAGAGTGAGGGTGACTTAACACGGATCATATCTTGTAAGGGTGTGAAAGTTTTATCCATCAGAATAGAGATAATAGGAGGATTGGGGTCTCAGAAAAAGAAGAGAGAGCACATTCTGGCACAAGAACATATAGCTGTCTGGTGCTGGATCTGCAACTTCTCATTCTCATGACAGAAGAAATATAGGAAGCAAATAAAACCAGATGGACTTTTGTTCAGAATTGCCAGCCCTAAGGAGACACTTCTAGTTAGTACTTGCATCTGTCTGACTTTGAGGAAAGCAAAACTGAATTCTGAAAGGTTGTGGAGGGAGGAATTGGTAGGGAGAACATAGAAAGGTAAGCAACAGTTTTGGTGACTAGCAATAGGGTTAAGGTGGTTTGGGACACCTGTGACAAGGATGGCAAGCAAAGCTGTGTTTATGCTCTTTTTTACCTCTTCTAATAACTCTAGGACCAGTGAAAAAAGTGAGGAATTTGACTGCATGTGATCATAGCTATTTATCTGATTATATGTATTCCTTATTATAAATGCTGACTTTAGACTCTTTCGATAATTATCTGAGCAAACATTCATTTTTATGATTATATATACACGATATGATACAGAGCTAATATATTTTGCCCTTGGGTGACTGAAATACTATTATTTCACTGTTGTTTATTAACCGCTATTCAGAGGTTAAGATGTCACTTAAA
>JBCJKH010062835.1:0-10917 GCA_039877255.1 Loriculus beryllinus
TACTAAAAAGAAGGATGGATCACTATTTTAAAAGAGTCAGGGGAGGGAAAAAAAAAAAAAAAAAAACAAAAAAACAAACAAACAAGAAAACCAAACTACAAATATTTCCAGGACAAAATTTTTATTTTCAGACTATTACCCATGCATGGCTCACACTGCAGGAAATATGTTCTGGAAAGCAGTAAATCCCAGTTTAGAAACTATAGGAGAAAAGCAATTTTAGAAACTATAGGAGAGTTTTAGAAACTATAGGAGAGTTTTAGAAACTATAGGAGAAAAGCAATTACACAAGGACTACAGAGAGATGCCTCACAAAACGGGCTAACTTGGTCTGTGGCTGTGACAGTTGTGCATGGGAATGGAATGATGATTTTAGCCCTTTATATAACATTTTTATGACCAACACTTCTGGTTTGCCTTTTTATGTGACCAGGCAAGAGAGAACTCATACCTATTTTATAAAATTAAAAAATGTATTCTTTGCATAATGGTCCTCAACGCAGTTTTACTCAAGTCTGGTTTTTGCTGAGATTACTGTCTTCTCTTTGCATTCTCTTTTTTACATTCTGTGCTGAAATCCTTTAATATCATCCTGCCATCTTATAGGATAAAGCTTTGCATGGCCTGATAGATTCATGCAGGTAGCTGTAGTCTGTAAGCATGCACACAACTCCTACAGAGAACGAGAGCATAGGCACTGAAATAAATTATAAGGACACTTTTCATAGTTTCCTCCCTTTTTAGCTGTCATAAGATCTGATCCAGAGCTGACATCCAGGTGGCTAAACTGCTTTACAGGAATTTCACTTCTGTTTTCTCTGGTTTATGGTTAAGTGAAAATAAATTCCCAATCAAAACTGAGAGAACATCTGTTTGCTTAGCTGTCTCCAGTGTGCCAGAAATGTACTAGCTCAGCACCCAGCTCAGCTGCACTAGCTTGACACCAGCTGTCTTGGACACCGTCAAGGGCAGCTCAGTAAAAGCCAGTGGCAAACTGCATTAAACTCCCAAGTTCTGTGCTTAAGCCAGGCTTGCTTTCTTGCTCTCTGAGGTATACATGAACTCTGTGGACTATGGTGGGGCAAGTTGTATGAGTGAGTCAGGTAGCTTATGACCTGCCAGTGTCCCTCTCTACTTACACCACCAGTTCTGTAGTCATATCACGTCACCAGCATCAAGCAAACAATTTGCCTATGGATCTCAAAAAAAGGCAAGGCAAGGACTGACAGCATTACGTTACTTAGGGGCCCCCACACATCATTAATGGCAGCTTAATCCTTTAAATGTCTAAGGTGTCTATGCTCTTTCAGCACTAGTCTCACCTCTGACTCAATGACAACTGAGGAACACTAGCTCATGCTGAGGCCTTGGAAGGCAGGTCTCGGAGCCCGTGTCTATCACCAGCCCAGTACATGCTGTAGGCATTTTCCAAGAGGGGCAAGACACGGACATATCCCTGCGCCAACGACACTTTAGAGATATGAGAGGGTTAGAATTATCTTCTTGCTCTGCATATAGCTAAAGACAGGAAATGCGTTTGATTAAAATTTTATAGTTATTTATGTAGTAGTGAAAAACCTCTTTCTTTTCCTCTCCTCCCTTTCTCCTTCCCCTGATCTTCTGGCAGTGTTCTGATCTCCTAGGTTGGGCAGTAGCTGGAAGGTAAGGCAATCAGCTTGGTACCTACTTCTCTCTGAACCATGTCAAACACACCTTTGTACCCGATGAATACTTACTCTGCATCCATGAAACTCAACCTTTGCCCAGCTAATAATATAAAAAATACAGTATCCTGTTTGGCTGTCAGTCTGGACAACTGACTGGTGAGAGTGCAGACTGCTCAACTGCTAGTAGCTGGCGGATCCTCTCTATGATGATCTGCTGACAGAAGTAGGTTTCAGTGCCTAAATCCAAGGCAGGGCAGTTGTATCCACAGGAAGCGCAAACAGGTGTGTCAGCCTTTTTGCTTTTCCCTGTACCTCATTTCTGAATAGCTCTTCAACTTTGTTTCTGAAGATCTTGCATGGCTGGCTTAGCCTAGGAAATTGAAGGACATTGGAAGACAGGACAGGATACTTCTCAGCCTCAGGCCACTTAGGAATTGGACACTGAAGCCTCTGGGTTCACCTGAAGAATTAAGTATCAGCCAAAGAATGGCACCTAGTCCTATAGTAACATACCCCAGTAACTTCAGGTTCCCCCTGCCCATGCTTCCTTCTGTAAGCAAAGCAAGAAATTCAATAAAGATATGACACCACATTCACTGTAGCATAATTTCAACGAAGCTAGTACAAGGTCAACTTACCCCTTAATGTCTTGTTCAACAGTCTATTTGTGATCCCCTTTTCTTGTCACCTTGTCCTTCTAAGGGAAGGGAATCTGAGATTATTGAGACAGTTTTGATCAATAACAGTAGGATTTGATGGCCTTGGCTTGCCCTGGTGTGAGGAGCCCTGAACGTCACTAGAAAAGTGGCTGACCAGCTCAGGATGTACCTTAGACCCATGTTAGGCTTTGCATCACACGAGTTTACTTGTGAACTCCAAACCCACTCCAGTGAAATAGCACAGTCACAAGCCCACTTACAGTAGGTGACCCATCTCTGCTCTCTGCTCTGGACAGCCTGCTTTTGCATTACCATCTTAAAAAATAAAGAGGTATTGTTACTATTAGCATGCTGTGACATAAGATTACAAAGACACTCTGTCCCCCATGGAAACAGCTAGTGGCATCCTCAATTCTGTAACAACTAGTTTGTGAAGTCATCCGTGATACCCTTTGGTGAAGTGTGGGTTAATCCTGCCCAGTGAGATGCAGCCTCCTGTAGGCTGTGTCTGGGGATTCCCTGACAGAAAACTCTTGGAATCCTCTTGGTCTATGTAGAGGCCATAGAAGAGGTCTGGAGCACTCCCTGCTGTCTCCTGTGTACTAGGACTCAATCCTGCCTGAAAGGACCCAAAACTGGTGTGAGATACCTTGCACCCACTGCAGTGCCAGCCAAACAGGGCCTGGATGGAGAAATGTGCTGGTAGATCAAGTGACACAGTTCTCTGGAGGCATTAATTCATTTCACTGTATGTTTGTGTGTATCTGCTCTGCAGTTGGTGACCATGATATCTCTATATTCACAGCCATGGTTTAATTAATCCTCTTATGGATAGAACCTACCATGGCATTAAGAGAGCAAATATTTTTAGCCTGCATAAGGAGTAGTCAGTCCTGCCCACTTGCATGAAATACTTTAGAAGCCAACTTATCTACTGCAGGTAGCTGGGATGACAAAAGAAAATGAGGTTTAGATTATAGTAATTAAAACTTACTGAGCAAAGGAAGCGCTGTGTGAAAGGACATGAATAATTGGTGACTTCACCTTTTAGAGAAAAAGAACAACTGTTCTGCCAGTCCCGCTCCCTGCCCTCAGGGCAAAGGTCATACCATTTTTGATTGTGACTTTTATAAAGGCATGAAAATAAGCCATGTTAACTGCCGAGTTCACAACACTGAGACTGATGGAAGCCAATTGCAAAGATTGAGGGAAAAAACACCATGAGAGGCAGTGTTTTACATAAGTATTATGAACAACATCACTCACCTCTTTCTGTTTGTCAGACAGATTTGTGCTTCTTCAGAACCATCAGGACAATAGCACACATGATTTTTTTAGAAGTGCTCAAGCCCTAATAAAAAACTGAAAAGGAAAAGTGAGTTAACCTCTGCCCCCTCTCTAGAAAATTACGAACTCAAACTGAGTATCTACTACTGATTTGCCTCTGTGTTCATGACTTAAGCATGGAAAAGCCCTATTAGGACTCTTGAGTATTTCTTCTTGTCTACAAATAGCACTTTCTAGTGATACTTTATATACCTTTTCCTAAACATTTAGAATGAAAATAAATCCTTACCCTGAAGTTTATATTTTATTTCCTACAACTCAGACAACTTCCACTTTCTGAAAGAAAGAGCTCAAATGTTGCATGTGTTTTAGTCTCAGGGAAGAGTTTAGTGGGCTGGCCAGTGGGAGTGATAGCCTCACAAGTAGATATGGGAGCATTGAGCTGTGGCAGATACTGTGCTGAAACTTTATTTGAGGAAAAGTATTCAGAAACTCCTATAAATTGAGATTTTTTTTTTTAATCCTTTACATTGCAAAGGACTTTCTCTGAAGACCTATATGACCATTTCCTTACTCAGAGCAAATACATAACTCTTGGTAAGAAAATTATTTTCTGAACATATATTATTTCCTTGGGATAGAAATATAAGCAAATATGGTGGGTGAGGTGGGTGTAGAAATGGTGCTTTTATAAGAAAAAATATCAGTAATGAAATTTAACACAACTCACTGTATTGAGGAAGTAGCTCTTAATGTTTTGGGATATGTTGAATATTTACTTTTTAATATTATTAATATGAAATGAAAGAAAATTAATTTTACACATGCCTGATCAGGATAAAGTCAATTTTGACTAAAATCCATGTACTGTGGACTACCAAGGTAAACGCTTTGAAGGATGACATAATACAACTTCCAATATGAGGGCAGACAAGAAGAGACAGAGAAAACCATTTTCTTTTGGAAATGATTATACATTTCCAGTTGAAAGTAAAAGGTGACTTATCCTGACTCACGTGTATAACCATATACACCAGTCTAGTATGTACACAGCAGCCAGTCTTAAAGAGCCTGTTGAAGCCTTCTTTGACTTGTCTTTGCCATGACACCCACTGTGCAGTCCAATAACTTTTCCCCCCTCTCCCCATCTTCGCTCCAGCTGAGATAAGAATCAGGGGAAGAGTCAGAGAAAAAGTGCACTTGCACCTAGAGGTCTCTTTTGCTTCCCTGAAGGTATCTTCCAGCTCCCCTCTTGACAACCTCCAGTGCCACACTGGAAGTTTCTCTGAACTACCGTTACCCCTGTGTCTTGCCACCCTGTGGCCATTCCTTTATAGCAGTCTCTCACCGAAGCTAGATTAGGAAGAATGTGGGATTACTAGTTTTGTTGCCACCAAAATGACCAGTACTGCAAGGCACCAAGACAGGTGAAAGAGACAGACTCCTGTGCCTCAGCACACCTTTCCATCTGTTTCTTGCATGTCCTTGATACCTCCTTCCTGCCTTCATGAGGACAGATCAGCTGAAAGTTGAGCTGGTGAGACAGGGGCCAGAGCCCTTCTAGGTCAGACCTACAGGATGATTGTGGTGAGAGCAGGGAATCACCTTAGGGAAAGGGAGGTGAGAAGGCTCAACAGGCTCTTTTATTGTCCTTCTGCTGATTTGTTGGGTTGTGATGCTTCCGGTTAGCATTCTGCTCATAAACAGTCTCTTGTCCCCAAACCAATCTGCTTTCCTCAGGACCATTGTCTGTTCTACTAAGAGAGAACTCATTTCCTCAAACCCAGTTTTGAGTCAGCAGCCCATCATGGCTGCAGCAACTCCTCTGGTGTTATTTATTTGCATTCTGCTGAACTGCAGTAGATTTCAAGACTTAGCTGCTAAAAACAGTACTAGGAAACTCAGTCATATAGCTATGTCCCTCTCCAGCATCGATGAGATGGATTCCTGCTGGATGGTCATGGAATAATATCCTGGAGTGGCTTTGACAAAAGCTCTGCCATCATTAGCTTCTGCAGGCTTTGTAATAAAAAAAAACTTTCACTGGACTAATCACTTCTCAGAAAGAGAAAATCCATGTTTCAGTATACTTTTGAACAACTTCTATTGCTGAACAACTTCAATTGTGTTGAATATCAGTTGAGTATTAAAATATGTGAAAAAATACTTTGAAAGTGTCAGGGATTCACTAATGGAAATTAAACCAGTATGCATCTTTAGTTAGTATTGAGTGAATCATTAAACATCTGCTGCAGGTTATTATAGAAGGAGAAGCCAAATGAGAATGGAAAACGTGTACTCTCAGCTGCAGGAGCTGGAGGGAGACTGCAGGAGCTGGAGGGAGACTGCAGGAGCTGGAGGGAGACAGAATGTAAATGCTATTTGAGGGAATTGCTAATCATTCTGCATTGCTCCTTTGAAAGCCAGGGGCTTTTGTGCTGGACTCTTCAGCTTGGGAACAAAGCCTGTGCACAGCAGGAAACTGACAAATCAGCTGGAGAGACTGTGGAAAGGGCCTGAATGTGGGGAGCAGAGAAGAAGGCAGCAGAGACTTTTAGTTATATTTGCATGGATTGGACAGGGTAGACAGGATGGATCCCACATTGATTCAATTTGCTTCCCATTGTGGGAATTAATTAGTCGATTGGGAGAGAAGAAAGGCTCAGTAGAGGTGCCATGGCAGAGGGCAGGCAGTGAGAAACAGATGCTTCCTGAGGAATGGCTCTGAACCTACCAGTCTGTAAGTTGGGCACTAGGGAGTACTTACAGTTATCACAATTAATTTCTTTCTCTGCTGGTTTGTTGTTCAGGGCTCAGGGTAATATGTTGTTCAGATCCAACCACTAATTAAGGTTATCTCTTCAGTGTGAGGTACCCTAGAAACAGAACAGGTACAGGTGACATGGATGAAGAATTGCAGGATTTCTTGGGTCAAGTGTTTTCAAATCCAGGGTCTGTTCCCAACCTCTCTGTGGTTGTAGCACAAGCCTCAGGTCCAGAAGCAGCCAGATTACGAGCATGTCTATACTCAATAGAGTCAATGTTGTACCTTGTACACACATGGCACACATCTGAGTGAGGGCACCTCATAACAATGGGTTCACTGTGTTTGCCTTATGAAATCTGCTTTGCTACTCTGCAAATCAAAATAAATCCCTGTGGCTGAGCCAGTCCTACCAAGCTCTACATGTTTTGGGCCAGGCAGTTCTGCTGAAGTCACAAAACCCTGTACTCTTCAATCTTCTAAGCTACAAAATCAAGATAAGGAACTTTCCCCAAGACAATCACAATACACACAACAAGGGGCTTCCTCATTTGCTCTTCCCCTTATGTTTTCCCACTGCAGGCTCTAATACATGCAGAGTATACACATGCAGTCCCATAGGCAGATAGTAACTATGAAGATGGATAGAAGCAATGGGGATGCCTTCAAACCCTGGAGGTGCAGAAGGCAAAGGCAGTGTGTTAAACTGCCTGTAAAATCCCCTCCTAGCCCAGGTCTGCATGGCATAGCAAGCACTTACAAAAGCACAAGTGCTCACAAAATGTCACAATTTCACACTAGCAAGTTTCAAGAACCTTCATTTTCCACTGGGACTTGCGACTTTGAAAACACTTGAAATGTATTTGTATTGTGTTTATTTACTCCATTTTCACATGAGAGAAACCTGTCAGCAATTTGCTAAGGGGATAGGTAGAAGGGATGGGAGGAGGTTGCTGCAAATAGAGGATTGCCTGCCATCTTGTATTGGGTGTGGATGATGAGGTTTTGGTAGCAGCGGGAGACTACAGGGTTGGCTTTTGTGGGAAACTGCCGGGAGCTTCCCCTGTGTCTGAGAAAGCCACAGCCAGAGGGCTCCAAAATGGACCTGGCACTGGCCAAGGCTGAGACCATCAGCAACAATGGTAGCTTCTCAAGGATAACATAGTAAAGAAAGGGGAGAAGTTACTGCACAGCAGCAACTGCAGCTGGAGAGAGGAGTGAGAGTATGTGAGAGACACATCCCTGTAGACATCAAGACCAGTGGAGAAGGAGGGGAGGTGCTCCAGGCATTGGAGCAGAGATTCCCCTGCAGCCTATGATGCAGCCCATGGAGGTCCATGGTGGAGCAGATATTCACCTGCAGCTTATGGAGGGAACCACACTAAAGCAGGGGGATGCTCAAAGGACCCTGTGGACCCTGTGAGAAGGCTGCACTGGAGGAGGCTCCGGACAGGATTTGTGGCCCCATGAAGAGAGGAGCCCACGCTGGAGCAGGTTTGCTGGCAGGAGCTGTGACCCTGTGGGGGACCCACACTGGAGCAGTCTGTTCCTAAAGGACTGCAACCGTGGAAGGGACCCACACTGGAGCAGTGTGTGAAGAACTGCAGCCTGCGGGAAGGACCCACATTGGAGAAGTTTGTGAAGGACTGTCTGCTGTGGGAAGAGACCCCTCTCTAGAGCAGGGGAGGAGTGTGAGAACTCTACCCCTGAGGAAGGAGTGGCAGAAGCAAAGTGTGATGAACTGTCTGAAACGGTCTGTCCCTGTCTGCCTATGCTGCTGGGGGAGAAGTACAGAATTTGGGATTAAAATAAAGCCCAGAAAAAAGGCATGGGTGAGGAGAACATGTTTTTAAATTGATTTTATTTCTTATGATCATCTCATATCTCATTGTTTATATTCTCATTATCACTCTGATTTGATTGGTAATGAATTAAATTTATTTCCCCCATGTCAAGTCTGTTTTGCCCATGATGGTAATTGGTGAATGATTTCTCCTTGTCCTTATACTAACCCATGAGACTTTCATTATATTTTCTTTCCTCTGTTGAGCTACAGGAGTGATAGAACAGCTTCAGTGGGCACCTAGCATCCAGCCAGGATTAACCCACCACACATCTTCATCAGTTTGATGCACATTAACAGGTCAAGGCAAGCTCAGCTTGGTAGTGCTTAGTCTCATGACAAGACAGAGCTTTAGTGTATGCACCTAAAGATACAACCTCATCTTTCAGCTTTTCTCTTTTAGGCAAGATCAAAGTAGTCAGGCAACCTGTACAGCAATTTTGTCACTTAGGAATGGGGAAACTGGCTTTTCTGTGCCACAGATCTGTCTCAGAGATTTTTCTGAGGGACTGGTCCTTGCAGCTGGCAATGCTTTAGAAATAAAGCCATGGGTTTTAGTGAGATAGTGATGGAAGAATATAAAATTCCTCCCCTGTTTATAGAGAGTAATGGAGAAAATGAGGGGCAACAGGTAAAAGTTACATCAGAAGCTTCTTCTCAATATAAACCAGATTTTATTATCAGTGAGAACAGTGCTAGAACACCTCCCCAGGGATGTGGTAGGCTCCCCACCAGTGTTGGTTTTCAAGATGAAATTGGACAGGTTTGTAGATAGTCTTATCTAGGCTCTCTTTCCTGTGAAAAGTGGGATCAAATGATATTTGGAGATCCCATCCAACATGGCCCATTCAATGATTCTATTTTCTTCCGCCTAGAATATGAATCTTTGCTGATTCAATAGCAGAGAGATTTGAAATCTTTGAAATTTTGCTCTGCTGGAAAATTTCATTGAAATTGCTTGATTTTTTCAAGTTTCTGAGAAGTGACAGAAAAAGATATGCATGGACCAGCAAAAGGTACCTATACAGCAACAGAGCATTCTCTTTCTTAGAAATCAGACTAAAAATTGAAAAATCAAAGTATGGAATAACTTGCTACAGGTGTTTTTTCTCCAGTAACTGGGAATTTAAATGTTGCAGTATATACAGTAAACTTCTTTGCATTCATTCACATTCAAACATGTTGCACATTTTCACATAGTCAATAGTGTGCTGATTAGGTTGGCCTCAGATGAATGTGTCAGTCTGAAACTTTATAATATGCACAAGAGAAATGAGAGAAAGAATTTGTTCACATTTTCTTGATTAGACATCAGTTTTCCTTTGAATGTGGAAGCCAAAAATCAGATTAGCTAACATAGTGCTCTGCATGACTGACTCTTCTGAAGAACTTAACATCCAGTATCACTGAGCTAATTATCATTAAATAGCTGACAGAGAGATAGCTCTTGCCAGTTAATGTTGAACATTACTGGTTAGTCAGTTGTGTCAGGTTAGTCATGTCATTAAATTGTGATAAACCAGGTTCGTTTTTTTTGGAAGTATGCACAACAAACACAGTTGCCACCAAATGATGGAGCTGAAAGTCTATCTTCTGCCGGGGCAGAGCTAATGACCGAGAACTGGAAACTTGCTTGTTATTGTAATGTTTCTTTGAACTGGATAAAGGATGTCATACATAACTGTGTAGCCAGTTTTGGTCTTCTGGAATTTAACTGTTTTGTGATCCTTGAGCATACATCCTCCTAGGGCCTGGGTATCATCAAGGTCATGGCAGAAAAAGGCAGTGAGTAAACATGGTACCCAGCAAAATTACATCCCATTGTCATATGCATGTTTTTATGGGTTTTTTGTATTGTTCAGTTTTAGGTGTTTTTTTTTTTTAATAGAAAGCCTGCTGTGAATCACAATGTGATAACCCTTCAGTTAAATAAACTGAAAAAATCTTTTATTTTGCCTTTATATTTCAAATGTACTTTAAAATTAAAGATATAAATTCATAATTTTGTTTTAACACTGTTGCATGAGAACTTTTTAAAAATTGCCCTCAAAATAACGTGAAACTTGCTTCTTGGGAAGAATCCTCCCAAAATGTGAGTGATTTAAAGATAGGAAGTGAACAAATCTAAACCATGAGCTGTCTGGTATACTTTCAACAAGACAACAAGCTGACTGATGTCACTGGGGTTCAAGTTTATCCTCCTCAAGAGAGGGACGAAAGGGGAGGGGTTTTCTAGTCTTCCACCACTATTCCCCTAAAAATTGTGGCCTCGCCACAAAGTGTTGCCAGCTGCAATGAGCGGTTCCTTGGAAAAACCTTTGGGTCAGATCTGTGGCACAAAGAAGCCAATTTGCCCTTTCTCAGGTGACAAAATTGTTGTACAGGTGACCTGACTAGTTTGACATTGCGTAAAAGGAAAAATCTGAAATCTTTAGGTGCTTACGCTAAAGCTCTGATGTGTCATGAGAGTAAAGCACTACAGAGCTGAGCTTGGCTTGACACATTAATGTGCATCAACAGCATTAGATTTCTCCCCTAGCTCTTTCTCTGTGGGAACAGAGTTCAAATGTTCGTGCTGAAGACTGCTGCTCAGCCGAGAAAGCCAAACTGGATTCAAATAGACTTTAGAGAACATGCGAGGAGCGAGAGCTATGTGGGTAGCACCGTTTTAAAGCTCGCATGGTACTGCATCTGTCC